>JBCJKH010025798.1:6510-20465 GCA_039877255.1 Loriculus beryllinus
CCCAGCATCCCTATAGGCCCCCTTCAGATACTGGAAGGCTGCTCTGAGGTCTCCACGCAGCCTTCTCTTCTCCAGGCAAAACAGCTCCAACTTCCTCAGCCTGTCTCTGTATGGCAGATGCTCCAGTCCCCTGATTTCATGACTTAGTTTCTTTTGTTCACATTTGGTTTTTATTATGACTAAAATTATTTCTCACTCAGTCTGCATTTTCTCCTAATAGGTCTGCATTTATAGCAGTCTTAAGTAAAAGTATAGATTTGAACTAGCCTGTAGTAATGATTTCTGTTATTATGGAGCAGTAGGCTGCCAGCCTTCGCTAGGTGATGCCTAATCATCTATTGGGCACAACAGCTAAAATCATGCTTGTGCTAAGGAGAAAAATAAAACCTAGTTAAAACTTGCCTTTGTGATGTTATAAGTAGTGACAAGGATTCTTTGCTAAACCCTGTGCAAGGAAGGAAAACTGCAGTCTACTCAGTTATTTCAGAAAATTATCTCTGTGGGTGCTATGCAGCCTGATAGAAATGAAAATAGTGAGTAATTTACAGGTACACATATATACATTATTTATAATTCATATTAATGGAACTTTATTTTCCTTCATCTCAGACTGGTTTTATATCAATAGTTAAAGGGATATGTTTATTTTTCTGTTTAATAATTGTTCCTAATATTCGATGAGAAATACCTCTATTTTCCAAATAAAGTTTGTTTACCACATTACACATCAGCACACTTTGGGGTGGAGGATGTTCTGAAGGTCATCTCAAAGGCTCTGTGGTAATTATAAATTTTGTTTTCACTTGGACCATTGGCTACCATGAAAAAGTAAAAATTAACTCTTGTTTTTGCTGTGAAAAGGAAATTCAGTTACTGCTGGTACTGTAGTTGTGATTTTTTTCCAAATTACTTGATGTTAGTAAATCAATATGCCACTTCCGATGTTGAAAATAACATGTATTCTGCACTATCATGTCAGTGCTTGCCTTTGATCTGGCAATGAATCAGAGGCGCTAGTACTGAAGATCAAAACTGGGAACTGTGCTAAAAGAAGAATACACTTTTGTATAAATGATGTAAAAAGTGTTAGTACTTTACTGAGTGATATTTTGAAACCCTGAAATTTCACAGGGAAATAAATATAATTCCTGTTGCTCAACCCAAATGATCTTGATGATACTGAGCTCTTCCTGTCTTTGCTGTTCAGTTGCATTCAGAATACTTGACCTTTGACATGCATGTTAGTCCAGGACTTCTCCAGGATGTTCTGCCCCTTCTTCCAGCAGAGGAGTGTAAAGGAGATCTAGTGAAGAACCCATTGCTGGGTGCCCACCCTGCTCAGGCCATTAGGGAGGGCATGGCCTGTGTTGAAGCCACCCTCAGCTTCTGGCTAAGCTTCCCTTAGGGAGTGCCTGAGCCTTCTATATTAACTACCTATTTGTAATGTGATTATTGGACTTGAGGACTGTGCTGAGCTTCACAATGGGCAAGAGGATGAGTATAATATTTTCTTTCTTCAACTGTTTACAAACTGTAATTAGAACAAGTTATTGATAGATGATAACTGATGGATATGTCTACTTGCACCTGTAAGTTTACAAACTCCCCTACTTGCATAACTGGATGTTTAAAAGGAGTCAACGTAAAGATTCATGACTGCCTGAGGTAGGCTCTCACCACTCTCATATTATGCAGATAGCTCCATAGGTCTTATGTCCAGAATGACCATGTGCAAACTTTTACCTCAGAATGAATGTGGGAAATCCTATTTTGTGAATTTAGTATCTCATACTTAATCCTTGATCATAAAACTTAGTTGTACACTTGACTGCTCAGACTTGTGTTAAACAACACAAGTTTATATAGTGTTGTTTGAACAAGAATTTTAAGCAAAGTAGGATGGCATTTTAGAAAGATGGGAAGATAATATGTTACAGTAGAAAAAGAATTAAGTATGAGAAGTATTGAAAATGCAGGCTGTTAAAGTGTAGAGAGCATTTTAGAAGATCATACGAAGAGCAATGCAAGAATGAAGTAATGTGGAATTAATTGTAGGTTACTTTATTCCATACATCTGAAAAACCTGAATTGGCTTAATTTCGGTGCATTCAGTGGTTCTATTCAGAAGTTTGTGTATGTCTGTTAGGGACATCATAGTTTTGCTTTAAGTAGAGGAAATAGCACTATTCTAAATATCATTTTGCTGTAAATTTTGACAAAACGTGATTGTTGTTTATTGAGAAATGTGATTACCTCTTTCTCTTAAGAGGCTGGACTGTGACTGACTCCCATAGAAACTACTACTCCACAGAAAAATGTTTAATTATTATTTGGAATTGTTTAGAATCCCCCGATGAAGGAAGCAGAAAGCGAATTCTACATGGTTGTAGAATGCCATTAATTTACAGTAATTGACATATCCAGTGCAATCACTGAATTTTATGAAACCATCAATAAAGAGCAAATCATACTCATTTGCAGTCATGAGGCTTTTGCTGTCTCTCTTGTTGCAGCAGCTGTGATTCCTTTCTTCTACACAGGGAGTGGAAAATGGTTTCCTGGGACAGGGAAAGGGTCAGACAGTGTCAGAGTCACTGTTTCACATAGTCTTATATGAGGAGCATCAGAAGTATGCAAAATATTACCTATGAGACTACTCTTTGACTGTTTCATCTTTTCTTGCTTCTATTTGGAGAAGGCATTAACTAATTTAAAACAGTGGCAGAAAATAAACTGTTAGAAAGCTGAGGGATATTACTAGATCATAGTCTCTTTTTGTCTTTTGGTGATAGACTGTTCTTACAAATGATATTGTGGGGGCAAATATGACTAAACTGAAGCAGGTCATGAAGAAGGAAGGGAGACACTTCTTTCTTTTGTAAATCTCCTTGACAAAGTAGAAGTAGAATGTATTTGTTTTCATGACTTTACATACAAAATTGCCTAGTTATATATTTCCTTATCTTCATAGAACTCAGAGGCTTTCTCTAGATCTTAGATATAATTGTTGATTCCGTTTTGGCTTGGAAGATCTTTCTGTATTTAACTTTCTGATCATAATAAAGAGGGTGTATATGCTCTTTTTAATTACGAAATAAATTCAAGATAGCGATGGAGACAGAAGTTCAGTACTCTTGAGTTGATAAACTGCTATGTACAATCTCTATATCAACTTTTTTCTCTTGCAGCCTAGGGTTTTATGACTAGAGCTGTGCACATGATAACATCTCTAACATGGTTTATTTAAATCAAGCAAGCCACAATGATAAAAACACACCCCAGTGCTGGATTAGTCAATCTGTTGTAATCAAACAATACATCACTATTAAGGTTCATAATGGGGTTTATGAACTCAGTAGCTTCTTGTATAAATGTGATTTTACGGGATTTATATGTCTTTAATGCCAACTGTTCAAGATTTGTAGATGTTAAAATCAAATTTAGATGCCAGGCTCAAATGTATTCAGATGTTACAGTGTTGTTATTGGCTTTTCCCAAATGTCATCAAAATAGGTGAGCATAGTAATAAATACTACTCATTTCATAATATGCAAATAGTTAAAAAGCAGAGATTTTCGTTTTAATTTTCCATTTTTCAAATTGTAGATGGATTAATAACTGTGGCTATGAGTACAGAAACACTGTTAATAAGGTACAGTGATTCATGAAACAAAGTGGGAATAAACACTAACATTAACGTGGGGAAGAATATACTCTGTCACTTCATCTGAAATACTGTATTCATGCAGTAGTTAATTGCTGTACTAAATATGGTTCAATTGCAGTATATTTGTCTGATTAAATTAGCATGTAATAGTATCTGAGCAACTGAAGAATATGCATCCAAGGACCTGTTTCTGGTGAATGGATTTACAAACCATTCTGTTATGTACTTTGTGCCAAAACACTGAAGCACTCAATGTAATGGGCAAATGAGGCCTCTGAGTGGCTCTTGGTTAAGCTTTGGCTAAGGTGTGTACGACGCAGCTCAAAAAGAATGCCACAGTGCAGGAGGACCTTGGAGGAGCCTGAGGGGCTCTTTGGGTGTTGCAATTTGTTCTTTGATTCCTAAAGTGGCTGATCTATGTTATTTTGATAAGATTACAGTAACTGAAATGTTTGCAACTTGCACAGGAGCATGACTCTACAAACAACATCAGGAAGTTGTGAGCACCAGACATGCTGTGGGAGACTGGCTTTTGGCACCCAAATAGCCAGCCTGCTGTGAAGTGATCAGCTCATGAATGGCTGTGCAGGCTGGAGGGCCACAGTCATAACAGAGGTATGAAAAACTGATGTGTTCTTAGTTTTCAAAAAATGTAACTTCAAATGAAATGCACTTAATGAAGCATTAATTAATATATATCAATGGTGAGCCATGCTGCTGCATGATGAAGATAAAATACATGTACGAAAGTATGAAGACTGTACAGTGGGTATTCTCAAAACAAATTTTCCCCAAGGCAATCAAGTTAATCAGCTTTTACATACGACTTGAATGCGTTCTGATTAAGTCACAGAATAGTTTTCTTGGTCAGACATAAACTTCTGCCTTGTGCTGAGCTTAAGCATTTAGAGCCTTCAGTCAGTGTTGGCTAGCTGAAACAGAAATGGGAACTAGAGCTACTTGCTGTTATGGGTCATAGCCTTTCCGCTCCTTAATGCTATCAGAATGATTACTTGAGGGTGTTTTCAGTTAATGAGGTAATTACACTGTCCTGGATTTGACCTTGGAGTTTATTACTCATTAAGAAGAAATGAGAAGCTGAGATATGTCTTTGTTGCTGGGTGCATCTTGACAATTTTGAGTGTAAGAGCCAATCAAAGCGAAAAGATTATGGTGGTGAATTGGAGTCTATAAATTTGCATATTTATGGTGATGCTGAGAAAAACCTGCACAGTGATCACACACATCTTTTAACTGTCTAATAATGGCTGTCAGCTGCAATGGAAGAATCCACACACTGTGTGTTCACTGAGAAGTACTGATAAAGTATATTGGCAAAATAGTGCAAGGAAATACATAACTAAGAAAACTTTCTTGCATACCTGAATTGTCATTTGCTGAAGAGGTCCTTCTATATAATTAGAATCCTGCACCCCTTTTAATCACAACAACTTTAAATAAACAAATAAAAAAACCCTAACTTTGTTTATGAAAAGAATATTTCTCCGTTTATTCTCTTTACATTAAAAAAAAACAAAAAAAAAAAAAGAAACTATGCTTTGAATACAAAAAGAAACTTCCTTTGCTGCTGTAAAATTAGGGATTTAAAAATATGATTATAATGCTATCCCAATAATAGATACAAAAGAATTAAGGTTTTAATATTTCACTGTAAAGGACATGTGGGCACAATTTCCTCTTAGATGGTATATGTATGAAGAGTTGCTGCTGTGGCTATCTAGCAGGCAAATTAAGCTTCAGGAAAAGAAGAAATAATCACACTCTTTATTACTTCTAGTTGTGATGTGGTGTAAAAGATTCTGATATAAACTTGGGTTCTGCAGAAATGGCAAAGAATAAGTGCTCTCTTTTGGTCTAATGGGAACAGCAGATGGACCTCTGAAAAGCAGAAAGAAATGCTGCAATAGCTTTTTCATGCTGTGTATGTACATGGTGCCACATTGGTTTCCATATGCTGTTGTTTGGCTGACATGTGCTTTCTTTGAGACTGGACTTTCCTTGAAACTGTATTTACTTTTCTCCTCCTTCTTCTATCATGAAGGTGATACCATGACTGGTCTGTCTCTTTACATGACAGCTCCAGCCTTTCATCTTATTTAACCAGTACCAGTTAATTCTTAATTCGTTAGAAGGGAAAAACAGACTAGAGATTTGAGAGATCAAAATTCATTCCTGTAACTATAATTTGGAACTCTTAAGTTGCTTTAAAAAAAACCCAGGTAGCTTTGCACAGTCATCTCACAGGATGTACTCTTTTATTATACTGCAATATACAAAAAGAAATAGAATTTATTCTGCAAAAAGATATATATATGTAAAGCTGATAGTAACAGTAAACAGTCATCAGAAGATATAATTTGGTTTATAAATATGTTTTCTTTTTACGTAAACATTCCAATCACCAAAATTGAGCTTCATTATAGAAATGTTTTGGTATAAAACTTAAATTATGGAAAATTAGTTTCATGTATTAATGCATGCAAGAATATGCATTTTTCACTCCTTGGAAAATACTTGCTTACTCCTGTAGGAAACACTTCCAAATGTCAACAACAAACATTTCAAATGTGATTTGAGCTTTTGAACATTTTTATCCTTAAATCAAAATCTTAACATCCAGATATGGAAATGAAAACTTCAAATATGGAAACTACTCATCCTATTTGAAGTTCAGTAAACAAAATTTAAGTGTCAGAACATCATCAACTAACATTATTTTAATTTTTAAAAATGTAGTAAGAATCGACACACATTGCAAAAGGAGATACAATTCAACACACAATGAAATTAAATAGAGCTGGTCTTGGGCAATAGAAGTAGTTCTCACATTTAAGAGAGTTTATAGGAAATAGAGCAATTAAGTGTAGCAGAAAAGGTGGATGTTACTTAGCTCAAACTTTGCTTAGCACTTCAGAATCAACTGTCCTAGAAAATGATTAGCTACACATAAGTTATTTTGATAATACTTTTATTAATGCCCTTGGTTCACAACTGAGCCTATTTCAATCTGTTTTCAGATATATCTTCTAAATGATTCTACTGATCTTGGGTAAATACCTGAGAAGAAATGAGCTTATATTAGCAGTATTTCCTAGTGATGTAGTTGAGTACAGAAGTTCCAGTATGTTCTACAAAACAGTGAACAGCATAAAGAAAATCCAGTTGACTAGTATGCTCTACTAGTGTGGTCTCTGCCTTTAGTGAAGAAGATGCAGAGAGTATTTAGTCATTCTTGTGCGATTTTAGTCATCCTTGATTCAGTTAAACCATTTTGACAGAAACATAATTAAGCTTCATCGAGTTAAGTACTGTTTTTCCAGCAGTCTAAGAAATCTATTTAATACCATGATTATACTCAGCAATTTGGCAGCAAATAAATATGACAGATATAAAAAAAATAATAATTATATGTTCTTAAGACTCAGACAAAGATTTCAGCATGTTGTGACTTTCGATTTTGGTCGTGTAAAGGTTGCTCGAAAGAAGTGTATGGAAGTGAATGGAAATATAAAGCTAGGGAGATAAATTTCCTTCTCCTGTACTTTGACTGAAGTAGGTGTTTGGATGTGTGGTTGAAGAATTATTTTTCCTTGTCATGTCTTGTAGTTTTTCCTTGGGTGCAATTTTTTTCTGAAATCTGTATAAAGTAGTCCTTGGGAGCAGTGAATGATAGTGTTTCCTGAGGAAAAGAACTGTTTTCTAATTACCTGAAAATTTAAAAAGCTTTCCTTATCAAGCCACTGTACTAATGGAGCAATGGTGCAGACATTTACACAAAGACGTACCTCTATTGCCGAAAATGCTTAGCCTGCTGAAGATACAACTATGTTTTCCTTGAGGTATAATCAGAACAATAAAATTAAATTATTCAATAAAATTTCCTAACATCTGTCTCTATCAAAAATGCAAAGTCTGCCATGAGTAATAAATACATGACGACCATGATACCTGCTATCCACAGAAGACAGAACAGTTCACTGGAGATTATTTAGTGATATCACAATTAAGAAATTACTCAAGTATGTTGCAGCTGATGGACTAAGACCAACATGGCAGGGAATTCATCCTCCTGATGCTCACCCCAAAGCATTGTAATGACCTCAGAGTTTGTATCAGTGAGAACTCTACGAAAATATCATTAGCCTGAAAAGTACTGTTATTTGTGTTCTAATACTTCTCATAAGAAAACACCAACTGTGATAGGTTTGGTTTGCTAATGACATAGAACTTTTATTCTAATTTGCATCAGAAAAGCAGATTGTGGATCCAAGTAGGGGTTTTTTTAGTTTTTTTTTTTTTTTATTGGGTTTTTTTGTTTGTTTGTTTTTTTGTGGTTTTTTTTTCCCAGATCAGTTTTAATCCAGTTAGAAGGCAGATTCTTTGAGTTAAAGAATAATTTAAAGAACAATGTGATAGGTGGAGATTTCATATTTGGAATATGTGTTATGATTTTCAGATCCTTAACCGCTGTAGAGTTTCAGGTCACACTGACAGTCAAAACCATTTCTGGTTCTGGACATTTGTAATGGTATTTCTCAGAAAACCAAACATTGAAGTATGTCCTTCTAATATTTGTATTGAGTATCTGTATTTAAAACTATAGTCAAAGATAACATGCAAGTAGGCCTCATAGCACTGAGATTTCTTGAATAATTTAACAAATTTGGTGGCATCACTTGGCCCATAGGCTCAAATCTGTTAATATTGACCTCTCAGTAGGTACTCAGTTCAAAAGATTCAGATTCTCAGATGTCAAATCTTGGTTGTCTACTGTTGTATGAAAATAGTATCAAGATGTACTTTTAAAAGGCTTCTAATTATTCCTTATAAAAAATCAGATCTTATTATTGTGAGAGAAATTACCCAAGCATCTGAAATGTAGAACATTTATTGAAATTTAAATTTTTACTTTGTTCCTGCATCTTTCCTGTTGACCTGCAGAGCATTTTGGGAATCATTTAGGCAGTTTTAAAATAGGACATAAATATATTCTTGAGGTTCATAGATGAATTGAGAAAGACTACTGCTGTTGTCATCATTATAAATTAAAACCTTTTTTTTAAGACAACACAAGTTTAAAAGTATGCAAAGGACATAAAAGAGGAAATGGCTGTTTCTGGAATTGACATTTATTTGCAAGGTGACAGCTTGCAAGGAGACAGACATTGTACATGTTTTTATTAACTATTCCATGAACGACAAACATGGGTAGTGATAAATGCTTTTTGAAGCATTAATTTTTCTATATCCTCTTAGGTGTTGGACAGGATTCCATGCTAGCTGCTGAATGCAGATTTTCTTTTGCAGATTTTTTAGACCAAAGATGAAAAACGAAGGGGGAAAAAAGGAGAAAAACTAATGAGTAGAAATGCGAGTACATAAAGAAGACAGAACAGCATCAGCTGTTATGTCTCACTTCTTAGCCAAGCCTATGGAAGGTGGCCATGGGAGGTATTGTTGCAGTTCTCTAGTTTTCTTGGGATACTGGCCAGGATTAGGCTATTAAAATATCTGTGTCTTCTGCAACCTGGAAACCAAATAGACATTGGAAATAGCAGAAGAGCTGCAATATATTTGTTTCAGGTTTCAGTGTATTCTTATTCATTTCATGTCATGATTCTTTATTGAAATTTATTTTTAAGGATCAGAAATAGTATAAGGAGAATGTTACATTCCTTCATTACCTTCTTCATCTAAGCCTAATTTTCAGCATTCTCATTTTAGTCCATCAGCTTCTAAAACACTCAGTGGCTGGTCTTAGGCAGGTACATTCAGGTTGCCTTTTTTTTCTTTTTGTTTAGTCTTTTAACTTTTGCTGACTTTAATATTAAATTTTATTTGAACAGATTATTACTGCCTATGGCAATGTAGATAATAGGCTTGTATGCAAAGCATTTACTGCCATTGTATTGGTAGCTGCTGAGAACACAACATTTCCTTTTCAATACTGCATATCTTATTTCTTGGGGCATTTCTGTCCTTTAACTTCTCAGTAGGGCAAATGTGCACTGTTCATCATGATAAACAGGTATTATATTTTGGTATTCCTGGTCATCTCTGTAATACAATAAAATAAGAGCCAGCAGACAATTGACAACATCTGTTAGCCTCTAATGATTGGCAACTTGACTTACAGTCTGTCATTCTATGATTCTGGAATGACACATTTTCATTCACTCTTCCACTGAACTTCATACCCAAAGTCCTTGTTTCTATCGCATGTTTCAAAAGCAACAAATTCTGAATTTTTTACATATCTATGATCTAATCAGACTTCTGTCTGTATTTTGTAAAACTCATGCATAAAGTGGGGCTTCATATGTTTTTATACTTCGTAAGGGTTTTTTTTTAAGTGAGCAGAAGAGATTCACATCTGGAAAAAAGAGCTTATATAAGGAACAGAAAATCAAAGTACACAGGTTTTAGAAGATTTTGTTGTGGTTTTTGTTTTGTTTTGGTTTTTGTTTGGTTTTTGTATTTTTTTAATTTTTGGATTTTTTCTCTATATTCATTACGTGTGTTTCTTGGAAGTTTTAGTACTTGCTACCAGCTGTTCTCTCAATGTTCTACGTAAGAGTCCATACCAAGCCAAGTATTTCTAATCTAAAAGTATGAAAATATTTTCATAGCTAATAAGAAGAGGGAAAAGAGCGTATCAGATTGATTTTCCACTTTCTTGTTTGTTTCAGGTTTTTAAATACATGCATTTTATCAGTCTTTATCAACAGTTTCTACCAGGTATGTACATGAAATAAGCTTATCCGTTCCACTCATCTCTAAGTGGCAATAGTATCCCATTATGAGAGATCAAGCATCTGTTGCAAAAAAGAATATAAATACTTCTGAAATAGTAATGGAATTTTAATTTATTTATCCCCACCAATATATGACCTTATAAGATACATTATGTATCAGATGTAGGTTTCCAAATAAATTATTTAGTGAAAAAGAACAGAGTAGAAAAAATTGAAATTTTGTTCATAGATATTCCGTGCATTTTATAATCTGCTGCTGTGTTTCAGAAGAATTCACTTTTTATATCTTTTTAAGTGTTGTCATGTTTTTACTGACTAAATTATAGAAGTATATACCTGATCTGTCAAAATGGTTCTTTTTATCCTGGCTGCCATATTATTTCAAATATTCACCCTTTCATGAACACTGCAGAGAATGCAGTGTCAATAATTGCTGAGCTATAAATTTAGCTAGGTGCTCTATTTTTAGATAAAGCATCCAGTTTCCCTCATTTTGAAGGTATTGCTGAAAAAAAATCAGGTCAACTAGAAATAAATTTAGGCACACATTATTAGACAATTATTTGGAAAATTCTGTTTCTCCCAATGAATAACTCCATGAGCGCCCCTAAATTTTTTTGGAGGAAGACTCAAAATGTGGGTAGTTCATTTAAGATGATGGAATAGAAAATGACCAGAGATACACTATTAAAATGATATTTTACTTACAGAGTTTGAAATTAACCATCGACCTTCTCTTGACCTAAGAGGGAAGCTAAGGTTGAAGACACAGCATTGTTTTGGGGTTCTTTTGTAGGGAGCAGTTAAGTAGAAGGAGATGATTCGTAATGCATTTTCTGACTCAAAGATTTTACAGTAAAATCATAAAGAAACTGAAGAGTCAGGCAGGAAAGGCACATATGCAGTGATATGAGACATAATTACTAATGGGTTGTGGACCAAAATTATCTATAAACCCTTTATGCAAAACTCATACTTATTACAGAATTTATGTTAAAAGTTATTGATTTGGGTTTGTTTTTTTTCAGTTGGTGGATGATAAACCACATAAGATGTGAGGAGGATATTTGCTAAAACAAGGGAGAGAAAGGTGCTGTTAGAGTATAACTAGTCTAGAGAAGAGTGTCTGTGTCGGCAGTGGATTTAGGATTACAGTGGTGAGATTGAAAGATGTTTAGGAGTGGGCAGACAAGTGTAACCAGTGATGCTAAGGAAAAGAAGTAATCTGGGAGAGCTGGTTTTAGTGTACTTTATCAGTCTGAATCAGAATCAGAGTTCTCTGAAGAGTTCTCCCTGAAAAAGGAGAGAAGAGAAACTGCAGTCATTGTTCTCACCTTATATTAAAGATAAGCCTGGTAGACACAGACTTTCTGTGTGTTTATATTAGCTCATTCGTCACTTAGAACAAAATCACATAGTCAAGTATAGCAGGATTTTTTTGCAATTATCTTCTTGCCTGTTAAGCTTGAGAATTGTTTTTCTCTTGAATACATAATGACTTTCCCAAGGGCTGAAGTACAAATCCAAATTGGATGCACTCTGTATACTCATCAAGAAATTCTGACAAGAGGCCGCCTGGGAGTTGTCCATAGTTACTGGAGTTTCTGCATTTCAGATTCCACATTAATGCTTTCTGGGTATAGCTCATCTTTAGAAGCCTGCACTGCATGAGAAAACACATCATTTTGTCAGAAATGCATTTTGCTTTCGTTCTCAAGGAACAATTTGCAGACTTTCAATGCCCCTTGTGTGGCATCTCATAATACCGTGATGATTTTCTTTGAATGCTTTCCCTGGAAATGTAGTAAAAAATGTAGTCTAATTAGGAAAAAGTGTCAAGGAGATAATATTGACAAGTACTTAAAATCCTTGGGTTTATGTCTGATAATTTGATTATATTTTGGAATGAAATAATTTTAATTTCATAACTTGAGTACAATTCTATAACAATGTAGTTGTAGAATGGTTTGCTATAAAGTATTCATATATTGCTACTACCACCTTTAATTTTATTTTTTTTTTTCTGGAGCTCATAATATAGTACTTCATTTTACACTGTGTTTAAATAGATCTGATCTCTGACTGCTGTAGACCATAAAGAGATTTAACTTGCAGTTTATTTGTTTATTCATTGAAATCTGCTACGAACCCACATATATAAAATAAAAACAAACACGAGTACAAATTCAGAGGGGATGCTTTATATTGTTAATGGCTCTTGTTTCTTGTAGACCAACTTTAAGAGAAATAATATAAAGTCCATTATGAATTTAAATAAGCAAATGAATCAAAAGAGAACTAACCAGTTTACAGAGAATCATATGCTTCAGATTTTACGTGGATAACCACTTTATTAAGAACTGGTAATACAGAGAAACAACAGGAATGTAACAAATCAAACCAGCTTAATTTTTTCTAGGCCACATACACTGCATCTGAAAGGTATGAAGTTCTGCTTGTTATGAAATAGCTATGTAACAGCAACAGTCAGTGTCCAAAGCAAACAAAGGTGTTAAGCTGTGCTCTGCTGAGTAGTTCAGGAAAAGCATCATGCTGAAAGAATCTTGCTATGTTTCAATCAGTTTTAGATGAAGAACATATTTCACACCCAAGGAATCTGACATCCTATGGGAAAATTGAGATTAATCAATTAACCACCATTTTAGTCAATTAAAAGGTACTCTTTTAATCAATATTACGGTGCAGATGTTTCATTTCTACTACTACTAAAAGTATGCTTGTTTTTTAAATACAGTATTTAAAGATGTTTTATTGTCATGTTGTAGTAATTACTGAACTGAAACATCTGATTATAAAAAAAAAATAACCAACCAACCAACCTAACAGTAGTTTTATTTGTTGCTTTATTTTAGTGTGGTTTGGTTTTGTTTTTTCTTTCATTTTAGCAGAACACTGCACCTATGAAGACAGGACTCCATGTGCATGTCCACCTGCGTTCTGTTAGAGTTATTTGCTGTATTTTTTTTCAGAATGAATGTTAAATGAAACCTTATTGCTCTGTGGTCAGCATTGCTACCAGAAGATATTTTCAGTGGAGGGACACCACACATTTCAAAGATCTGTTTCATTTAGATTCTTCCATAAGCCTGTAGTCTTTAAAACAATAAATAAACTCACTGACATATAATGTATTCTAGTGATGATGCTTTAGCTATATCTAATGTCAAAACTTCCATTGATTTCTGAATGAGCGAGACTGCTATCGTGTAATTGGAAGCTATATTAAATTCAGAAATATTATATATTTCTTAATATATAAGATATTCACAGAATCACAGACTCTCAAGGGTTGGAAGGGACCTCAAAAGATCATCTAGTCCAACCTCCCTGCAAGAGCAGGGTAATGTAGAGTACATCACACAGGAACTTGTCCAGGCGGGCCTTGAATATCTCCAACGTAGGAGACTCCACAATCTCCCTGGGCAACCTGTTCCAGTGCTCTGTCACTCTCACAGTAAAGAAGTTTTTCCTGATGTTCACATGGAACCTCC
>JBCJKH010025799.1:0-18881 GCA_039877255.1 Loriculus beryllinus
TGAGGCACTGGAATGGGTTGCCCAAGGAAGTTGTGAATGCTCCATCCCCGGCTGTGTTCAAGGCCAGGTTGGACAAATCCTTGGGTGGCATGGTTTAGTGTGGGGAGCCCCTGCTTATGGCAGGGGGCTTGGGACTGGATGATCTTAAGGTCCTTTCCAACCCAAACTATTCTATTATTCTATGACACTGCTCTAGTGGAGGGTGTCCCTGCCCATGGCAGGGGTTGGAACTGGATGAACTTTAAGGTCCCTTCCAACCCAAACCATTCTATGGTTCTATGAATACCGCAGAAGACAAACTCTACAGAAGATTCATTTTGAAAGACTATGATCTTTGTACTTGCTGGCCCCCAGTTTTTCAAAGCTATGTATGTGCCTCACAGATACATTGCTGCTGATGGCCAAGAGCTTATTCCCTGCAGTAGGTCTGCCCATAAATAAACATATAGCTGCATAAGCACACACTAGTTTTTTTATGTGCCCAGCACAGTGGGGCTCTGGCCCTATCTTGGAGTAGCTGTGTTGCTTTAATAGAAATAAACAAGGAACATTATGGATTCTTTCTTAGATGCCTGTTATAGACTTTTTAAAAATCCCACATTCTTATTTACCTAAAGCCTTTGACTGCAGATCACCCCCTTTCCAGGAGAACTGACAATCTGCTATAAGCAGGCCTGTATGATGACAGATACATGATTATATTTAAATAACCCTGTCAGAAAAAACATTTCTAGACTGTTTCATTTTCATTAGCCTGGTACTTGAAAGGTTGCACTGCATTTACTGTGTTCTTAATGAAAACTGTCTTCAGTGTGAAAAAGAAGATAAAAGCCCTGAATTAAGCCTGAATGTGCCATTTACTGTTCAAAATGATTATGTCAAAATGGAAAACAAAAATATCCCTAACTCATCTATGAGAGTTTCTCCTGATGGTAAAAACTGTTCCAGTCTCTTCAAAGTACAGCATTTGAATCTCACTTCCAAAGAATGGCTCATGATGCTAATCTCCTGTGTCCTGCTGTTTGAACCCATGAGCTTCAGAGATGATAAGAACATGTTATTATGCAAACTATCAAAGTTTATTTACACAATTTCTTAAAACAGATTTTTTCCGTGGTATGGCCAGGTGGTTTGTATCTATTGTCAAGTATTTTATGCATGCCAGTTTGGTAGCACACATCCTCCATCCTGTAAACAAGATATTGTCCTCTGTACAATGCTTTGTCATCCTAAATCTGAGAGGTTAACGCACTCTTATCTTTAATCGCCTGGAATCCTTCTTTTCCTTTGATTTTAAAGTCTTTGAACACTTTCACAGAACACATCCTACAATAAATGCAATAAAAATCTAATGAAATAAGCAACTTTAAGTTCAAAATTGAATTCTATAGCCAGCAGGAATCTGGCTTTGCAGTGTTAGTCTACCATAAAGTCTTTCATCTCTGCAAATCCTGGGAACACTCCACTGTTCCCACATTGGCAGCTGAGCTCTATTGTAAATATTTTTAAGTGGCTTTAGCACTTAAGCACTCAATTCTGGCATTCCCAGATTAATGTGCCCTCAAATGGATCTAATTTTCAAGGGATCTGTTCAATGCTCTCTGAATAGCAGGCTGGTTTTCTTCTGGTATCTATAAACTGAGGCAACAGACATCACTCATCTCGGGTTTTAAGTGTAGAACACATTTAATACGTTTAATTTAATTACAGACCATTTGTAACAGCTGTGCATTGTTTGGTCTTCTATGTTTAAAAAGCTTTGCTTCTGTGTGGGATACAAACGACAGTATAAAGTGTATCAAGACAAATAGGAAATGGAGATACCAAACTACATACAAAAGAAATACTGGATGATTTGTCATCAGTGATTTCCTTAAATCTGCTCACACAGCCAGGACAACATCTTCCAAAATGGATGTGGCTGCAGCTTTTCACATCCATAGGTCAGGGAACAGACATAATAAAATGTCTTACAGTGAGCACCAATGTGACAGAGGTGGTGCCGGAAATCACCACCCCAAATGAGGATCTTGGCATCGCACCTAAACCTCACTGAGATGATGGGGAGCTTTCCATGCATGCTGAGGACATCGCTGACTCAGTGTCACAGGGATCAGCTTAACTTGGAGCCCTTGGTGCACCAAAGTATTTTGAGCCCAAGGCTCTGTCCAGCCTGGCCTTGAACACTGCCAGGGATGGAGCATTTACCACTTCTTTGGGCAACCTGTTCCATTTAGATTGCTTTGCAATTGCTGTGGGCTACAAGACCACGGCTTCAGGTTGGCAGCAATGACAGAAGCAAAGTCACTGGTGTGCAAATTCTTTTGCCCAAGGAAGCTGTGAATGCTCCATCCCTGGCTGTGTTCAAGGCCAGGTTGGAAGAAGCCTTGGGAGGCATGGTTTAGTGCGGGGTGTCCCTGCTTATGGCAGGGGGGTTGGAACTGGATGATCTTAAGGTCTTTTCCAACCCTAACGATTCTATGATTCTATGATTCTATTTCATTGCCACCCCAGAGTCTGTTCACTCCTGTAATCATGGAAAATGGGACATTTCGGAGCGATCTAATCTCTTCTCCTGCCTGAAAGGTGGATTGTGGTTAAACCATGCCTTACAGATATTTTATGCAACCTATTTTTACAACTGATGGTGTCAGAGGCTTCAAAATTCGGCACACTCTCATTTGCCATGAGGAGGCTTAATCTGAACTTCTGTTGCTGTGATTTAAGCCTGCTTTCTTCCATCTTCTTCACACTGGGTATACAAAAAATATTCCATTGTTCTTTAAAGGTTATTTTTTTAACTTCAATCTTCTCCTTTCTAGACTAAACAATCCCCTTTCCATCATCCTTTTCTTCAGTTTTGTTTCTCTTATTTTGTAGGCTCTTGATTGATGTTCAGCTCTGATCCCCTGTAATATTCCCCACATCTTATTCAGAACAACTGCTATCCATATAGTCATTCCACATCCTGTACTTTCCCAGGCGATATTTTCCCTTTCTAAGTACAGGACTTAGCACCTGTTCTCACTCAGCTGAATCCTGTGTTTTGCAGACTGTTCCTCTGATCTCTCCAAATCATCCTGGAAATTCTTTCTCTGCTCCAGTTTTCGTACAAAACTTTACCCCACACGCAGATTTCGGATGTGTGATCTGTTTCGTTACCCAAGCTGTCAAATAACAACATAGGAAAAGGACTTAACTCTTACAGATTCCCAAATGATACGCTTTTCTAGTTTGACAGCAAACTACTCATACCAGCTGGGAGAGAAGTCTTCCAAGAAGCTGCACATCCATCTTCTTGTAGCCTCATCTACAGCGTCTCACTGGTTTTCTTTTATGAATGTTATCTGAGACGGTGAAGCTTTTGCTGTGTTATCTGTAACCATAAGTTACTGCTCTTCAACTCACGTTTGGTTTTATTTGTCCTTGCTGTTCCTTTTCTATGCCCTTTCTATGCTGATAAAGAAAAAGGTAAGCCTCTTATTAAACTGTGAAGTAACAAAGGAGAATCCCTCCAAAGTTCAAGTCAGATGTCTTTAAATTCTGATTATTTCCCTATCTTAGATGTCAGATCTTTCAACAAACTAATCTGTTAACACAGATAATAATGGTTACTTTTTTCTTCCGTAAAATAATGTTTTGGGGTTTCTTTCCCCCCCATAATTGCCTGTCTCTCAAAACTGCTTTGCCATTTTTCAGTCCTTATGATACTTATTTACAGAATCTATTTCTACAATCCAATGGATATTCTTCAGATTCCCAGTAGGAATATGAATGGAATGTTTAAAAGCTTTTCTGAAGGGGAAGGATCCGGTGAAAGACTAGCAGCTGTGGTAGCTCAGTCAAACAACAAGAACTGGAGGTTCTGAGTTGAAAGGCTAATGTTAGAGGATGACCTCAACAGGTGAGCAGATCCTTTCAGGTAACTTCAGAGTCCTCTGCTTCTCTGCACTAAATGTCAACGTGAATCTGTCTGTTGAGTCGTACTCCAAATGTGTAGATCGTAGGAGCCAACCTAGAGTCCAGGTCAGTAAGATCATGTTTTCCACTGGAAGCATTCCAGATGATGCTAAACATCACCAAATAACTTCAGGCTCACCACAAATGTTGAAAGCATACCTCAGACTTGAGAGGGTTACAGTCTCACCTACCTTGTCTAAATGCCACACGAGTTGTTTGAAATCAGTGTAGCATCTGCACAGCAAATGCTGCATGGATTTAGCACACTTTTGCAAGACATCTCTTTCAACTGCAGAGCTGGCCTTGCTGCTGTAGGCTGCCTCGCATTACACAGCTGCGGGACAGCACGTCAGTGGATTCCCCACTCTTCTGGTTCACCCAGGGCCCACACGGTTCCCTCAAGAAGGTTGTCTCAATGTAATGGCTCAGTGCCACTGTCTGGCATGCAGAACATTCCTGGTTTGTCTCTGGAGATCCTCAATGCAAGTGCTGAC
Source organism: Loriculus beryllinus (assembly GCA_039877255.1). NCBI lineage: Eukaryota > Metazoa > Chordata > Aves > Psittaciformes > Psittacidae > Loriculus > Loriculus beryllinus. The sequence continues at coordinate 4,455 of JBCJKH010025799.1, forward strand.
ATGTAACACCACAGCTGTGCAATTTGTCAGCAGACAAGGGGGAAGGAGCTCTCCCTCGCTCCGTCAGGAGGCAGTGCAGCTCTGGCATTGGTGCTGAGCAGGCTTTGCACCTTCCCCCAGTGGGAGCACCTAGGCAGGTCACGCCAGCAGACGGGTCCCGGACAAGTGGCCTGTCAAAAACTCAGCCCTGCAGAACATCCTTCACAAGTGAGAGGTCCCAGGAATAGATCTGTTTGCCACAGAGCAGATCAGCATGTGTCGGTCATTTTAGTCCAGACCAGCCTTCCTGACACGGATAGGTCTCTCATCCTGGCTGCTTTTGGTGGTGGTTATCTTTTCTTATTGCCTGTCACATGCTAGGCTCTCAGGACACCAAAGCAGAGCTTAGGTATGTTAGCTCCATCATTTGAAAGATGTTTCAAATACGTGGATCTGAGAAAATTTTGCCATAAAAATAATAATTGAAAAATCCTGATTTCGTGTTCGGGGCAGCACAGCCAGCACAAAACCCCCACGGACTGTAGTTCTGAAGGAAATACAAGGTTTTCTTGATAGCTACCCACTCTTTCTTGTTTCAAACCCCAGATGCTTTAAATGGTCATTTAAATAGATTAATAATTTAAATGGAAATTTAAATGGGTTATAATTTAGATGGACTTTAAATTAGTCTCCGATGCTGTTCAGCAGCAGTAGCAGTGTACAACAACTATCAATAACTAAGTTTGTCTCTAAGCAAAGAGGGATTTGATTTGATACTAAAATGACTCACAGCAAAACCCATGTAGGGACTTTTACAATGAAATCAATATACTTTACAAGATGATAAAATCACGATGGCCAAACATCAGTTGTAGGTGCATAAGATTACACAGTGCTTGGTTCTGTGCTCCTTTGGCATGCTTTTAGAAATCAGTTGTCTTTATATAAAATTTAAATGGCCCTACTTTGCATTGTAAATTACATTCAGTTTGTCCTTGAGCTTTGGTAGCATTCATCTCTAATTGGTACTTAGCAGTTTTGCAGTAAGTCAGCATTTTTCCCTGGGGAAAGAAACTATTAGGGTTTAGATTTTGCCTCTAGCTATGCATATATCCATGGAACTTGCATGCACATGAAGAATTAGTATTTAAAGGCTTGATAAATTAATCTTTCAAAGGGCTGCATATTATTTCTAATGTAATATGCTTAAAAATTGAAAGTGACTGAAGTAAAATCTGTACTAAATGTAATAATTACGGTTATATTCACTAATACTAAAGGGGTAGTAGTTATTACCCACAGCTTTGGGGATGAGAAGAAGTCATCCCAATATAGGCCTATACCCATTAGAAAGTGGGGTGGGGTGGCATGTGGGGGTAAAAAACCTAAGTAAGTTATTATTGTAAATTCTCTTGTGCTTCTGGGGTCATGGAGGATGAGAACCAGAAGTGAGGATGACTGGAAACAGAGCACTTATGCCATGATATGAACTTGAAGTATGCAATAGTGAAGGCAGGGAAAGATAAGTTGGGCTATTAACATGCACAGTTTGGTTATCTCAAGAGCCAAAAGTAACATCAAGGATTTTTTTAAAGCACAGTTGTTCTTCAGAGTAATTTAACATTCTTTTTTTGCTGTGCCCATTATGTTTTCTTTGATTCCTTTTTGCTTTTCTTTAAGCAACTGGCTAATGTAGTTAAAATGGTAAACATTTGCCATTTCTGAAGCTAGAAAGGAGCATGACACAAGCCATTAATGACATAAGGCAGTATTTTGGGATCAAACAGCATGTGTAAACATCCTAGGTATGATCAGTTGCACATTCCAATGTTTTCTAAATTTACAATATGTGAATTGAGGATTATACTGTCACCGGCCTGAGGTGCTGAGCTCTTCACAGTAAATGCAAAAGGACAACATTAATTTATTCCACGCTGTTCTGCATCAAGACTAAAATCTTGCAGTATTTGTCTTTCATTAGCTGGCTGCCGCCACATATTGAAAGTCTCAGCTATCCATTGCTGAGTGTCTGCTCGCTTGTCTTCTTTTGCATCTCGATCTGCTAGAATCTCGAAGGTCTATGATCGTCACTGCAGCGGTCAGCCCAACTCCTGAGTTTTGTCTTTCTCCCTTTGCAGATCTAAGACAAGGCTGTCCCATCATTCCTAAGCTTCATTTTCTGGTTGTTCACAGGATGGTTATTCTGCTTCCAACCTAAATTTAGTCAAATTCTTCAGGTGATGCTGTTCCCCTATAAAACCATCAGCTCTATACACAAATACCTTTAAAAGCACAAGGTCTCCCCTGTATTTTCTTTCTGGTACTTTCAAATACCAGCTCAAATTTTTGTTTGTTTATAAATCAACCTGTTTGCCTGTGCTAAATTTTACCTGGTCCTTTGTAAATGTGCCCTGAGTGTTTCTGAGCAAACCATTCCAACTGCCATGCAGTCATGGGCAGTGGGGCTCACACACGTGCAGCAAAAAGCAGAGCAAGAGTAACTGCAAGAGAACCTAGCAGTTGTGGCCAAGTGTTTCCACTCACACTCAGTGAAAAGAAAAACACCAAAAAGAACAAGTGAGAAGTGATGCTAACTGAGATATTTCTCAGGAGTAGCTGATACCAAAAGCTCATAAAAGCAAACAGACTTACCCAGGAGGCAGATTCCATATACCCAGGCACTGGAAATTTCTGCTTCAGTCTCCAGCTTCTCTATCCAAACAATGATTGGAGAGAGCAAGTGAACATGCATAGCAAACTCCAGAAACAGGGCTCAGCATAACCTGGGAAAAGCTAATGTGTTTTTTCATCCTTTTCCCCTCTAATTTATATCTATTTTCCTTCATTAGTTTTAGAGTCAAGTAAGAGAGTTCTTTCCTGCCTCCTTCCGCAGTGTACTAAGGAGTACGATGCTGCCATTCTTCCTAGATGAAGTCTTTTATTCCTGCAACTGGATACTTATGTTACTTCAATCCTATTTAAGAGCTGATATCTTATTCTTTATGAAATCATTTCTGTATTTTAATGACTATTGCTTTTTGCAGAACCATCACAACACTATCTACATCGCTATTGAGATCATGCTTCATAAACCTGAATTAAAATTCCTGTGCACTGTAGGAACAACAAAACCCAAAGTTTATACTGCATTATTTCTGTGTGCCTTATCCATTTTGGGAATAAGCCATATAACACACACAGAGGTACCTAAGCTGGTTCTGCACCTTGCAGCTTAACCGAGCAGGACAATTATGAAGGGGCACAACACTTAAGAACATGCCAACCCAGGTCCCGAAGTACTGGTATTATCCTGGTTTTCTGTCTTTCAGTTTTTCCAGCCCCCTTTTTCCCCTGATAATGGAGGGTTGATTATATATTAATTTTACAGAGGGTTTCTTTTAGGGTATTGAGCTCACAAGAGATTAAATTTCAGGTCGTAGAGAAACAGGTTCAGGCACGAACCTAAGAAAGGTCTTAGTCAGACTAACAGGCACATTGACTTCATATAGTCCTTTATTCTTAGATGTGTTTCGTTGCTACTGTATGGTTAAGTGAGGTCTTAAAGCAATGAAGTTACAGCTATTTTTGCTATTTGATGCTGAATTATTTGGGAACACAGTATCCTGTGCGTGCCTTTTCTGCTTTATGGACCCTTGCTTTTTTCCCTGATTTCTGCCTGTGCCTTTGTTAATCTGCCCTCCTAAAAATTAATATTCTGAATGTGAGTCCGTGTTTACCAGAGAGCTGCTGCTGATCTATACCCATGCAAGTTACACCAACAGTTAGATCAGGAGCTCAGTTTTAGCATGCAGACTCCTACAACTGGCGAGCCAAAAAAGGCATTGTAAAAGGTGAGGGTTGTTTTTAATCACATTGGGAGATGCAGTGTGCATATTCAGCTCAGCTGAAGCTATTAGCTAGGAGTGTTTGTTGCATGAGTGCTCCCTAACACCCATGGTGTAGATACCTTGAAAAAATCAACAGTTTTAATCTAAAATTATAGACAATGAATACATTGGACATCAGCAACAGGGAAGTCAGTGTTTTGCCAAGTTCAGTGCCCAAATCACCATTAGCTGACTGTTATACTAACAGTATGCCACTGTAGCTGAGGAAAAAACCCTACAGCTATGATTTCTTCATGTGCATAAGTAACCACATCCCATCTTAAGAGAACAGGAACTCATATAGCAGTTTGCACTTGTTCAGTTCTACTGCAAAATCCAGACCCTAAAACTATGTTGTTTGGCCTAGGTACTGCTTGTTCTCCTTGGGGCATTGCTCCAGAAATACAGTAAGGCTTGGACAGAAACCATTTATGCTGATTTCTTGAAGAAGAGAGCCCATGAACTTTATTCTGTGCTTGTTTACAAGCAGTTATACACCTGCCCATTTATACCTGTGCAGGACAAACAGTGAAATACCTTGGCATCTGAGTGAGACTTGTGCTGCTGAGTTCAAGTGTTCAAGGCCAGGTTGGATGGGGCTTGGAGCAATCTGGTCTAGTGGAAGGCATCCCTGGAAGGGATGGAACTAGTGGAAGGGGGTTGGAACTGGATGAGCTTCAAGGTCCCTTTCAACCCAAACCATTCTGTGATTCTATGAAAAAGGAGACATGCGGATGAGGACTGTGGCTTTAAATGGAGTGAATGGCAAAGATCTTTGCAGAGATTTTAGAGCCCCTGCTGAGGCTGAATGCTGAGTTGTACACTGTATGTATTAAATGCAGAAACAGTGCCTAGTAAAACATGCTTGATCCATTTTTACAAGTGATGTAATATAACTGTCTGTGTGAAGTAACACGTTCTTGTGACTATCCACCTTCTAATCCAGGGCCATGCATTAGTGTCATAGCTGTGCTCTTGGTGCCCTCGGAGCCATGAGTCACCATCTTTCACTTCCTCAAATAATTACGGGCAGCAGAAAGTGGCTGTTGCTTGGTCTCAAGGGCTTTATGCACTGCTGTAACCGGGAGGAAACTCACACAGGGCTACTTTTTCAGTGGATGATCAGTGGACACCTGAGACTCACTTTAAACTTAAGGCAAAGACAGCACTGCACACTAAACTACTTGGTACCATGCATTGCCTCACCTGTCTGCCAGATCTTACCTTCCCTTGGCTGTAAGATCAGCCATCTATTCACTGTGCAGCACTGACCAGTCCTTGGCTGAACCAGAAACCCATAGAGCCCAATTCTCCACTGCCCTGCACCTGGTTAGTGTTCTCCATCTCCAAAGAGCAAAGGACGTGATAAATGCAAATAGCTTAACATTTTCCAGTCCCTGGTGCTAGTATTTTGTACCCATTTACAAGGCTACATACTTGTAAATGATTGCACCAGGTGCAGAGGGGGACGAGAACCTGACCCCCTCCAAAATTAATCTTTCCCCTAAATCAGGATTAATTTTTCAAAGACACCAGGATGTTTCTGCTTTCCTTAGTGTGTGTGTGTGTGCTGGGGGGTGGGTGCACAGCATACAGGGGCAGCACAGGAGCAAGTGCTGAAATGGCCTTTGACTCAATCCTCTTTAATAGAGCAGACTACAAAGGATGCAATAACACCTGGAAGGAATGTGTTACCTATTTGTTACGAGCAAGCACAACTTCTGCTCCATCAGGCATCTGAAGTGTCCTCCCAAAATATGCACAGGCAAAACTCTATCATCATACTGCAATTCCAGTCCTCAGCCCTGTGTTACTATGGTAGTGGGTAAAGCCTTGGAAAGTAGGGCTCAGTCCTGCTCATGCACGGATTTGGAAGAGGGCAGCCTAAGATTGACATCCTTTATTAAAAGCAGGTTTTCTGGGTGGGCCCAGAGCGGGGATTTGCCTTAGGGATGACTCGGTTACCTGAGAAGGTTTATAGCGCTGGCTGTGGTGTACTCTCCGTTTTGTACCAGCTGACAGAGCCTATGTCTTATAAATGACTAATAACATTTCCGCAGAGGTGTTACTGATGAAGGATCAAACCAATACGCACGCTTTTCCCTCCTGCCCTCGGGAATGGGAAAGATCCGATGTTTGTAAATCACTGCAGATTGCTCTTTACCGCACCGGGCAGCTCCAGGTGCGCCCGGCCGGCACACCCCGCACACCCGCTGATAGCGGTGCCTGCGGAGGCAGGGAAGGAAGGAGCGAGCCCAGCGATTAGGTGGGGCCGGCGGGAGCAGTGAGAAGGGGAGGGCCGTGCCGGACCGGTGCCGGTCCTAACCGCCCGCCCCTCCGGTCCCGCCAGCGCCGCCGAGGCTCCCGTGCGGCGCCGGCCGCCTGCGGCCGGTAGCGGCTGCCGTCCCGCAGGGCGGGCTCAGGGGGCTGCCTGTCCCGCCGTCGCCAGCCCGGCGAAGGAGGGGGGAGCTGCGGGGGGAGCGTGGTTGCCTCCCGGGCCGGTGCTCTGCCCCCTCCTTCTCTCCCTCCTTCTTCCCTCCCTCCCCACCTCCCGCCCGCCGCCGCGGCGCAGGGCTGCGCGGCCGTGCGCGCCTCCCGCCGCAGGGGCCTCCCCGCATGGTCCTCGCCGCTGCCATGAGCCAGGCTCCGGCCCCCCGCGGCCCTGACCCGCCGGAGAGCGATGCCCGCAGCGGGGCCCCGAGCCGGGGAGCCGGCCGAGGGATGCCGCCGCCGCCCAGCCTGCCCCAGCTCCTCCACAAGTAAGAGCCGCCCCGCGATCCGCCACGCCGGGCCGGGAGGGAGGGAAGGAGGGCAGGAGGGCGGGCGCGGGTCGCTCTCCCTCCCCGGCGGCGGTGTCCCCCTCCCCTTCCCCCGGGCAGACTGACAGCCGGCGGGGCCGGCCCCGGCCGAGCGGTGCCCCGCGGGGCTGAGCCGAGCCTCCGCCGCCCGGTGCTGCTGCGGGGCACGATCCCTCCGAGGACCGGTGCCGGTCCCGCTTCCCGGCAGAAGTTTCCATCCCGAAAAGCCGCTCGTGTCGGTGTCCCGACGGCTCGTCCCGGCACCGCGTCTCCTCCGGGCTGGGTCCGCTCTGCCCGGAGAGTTTTTTCTCTCCTTCCCGCTGTCGGTGCGGCACGGCCGCTTTGGCCCCTCTGCCTCGCCTTGGCTGGAGGTTTGGGGCAGCTTCTCCTCCGGCCTGCGGTTCGGGGCTCGTCTTGTGCCAGAAGCGATCGCATCGCTGCAGAACTTTCCCAGAAAAAGTAACCTGTGCATGCGTGGAAGGCTGATTAATGAGGCCAGCGGTGCGAAGGGCATTTTGCTGTCTGATTCTCTAGCTGAAAAGAGAGGGGAAAAACGTGGTTTTGCTATATAGATGCAGTGGGGAGAGCGATACTTTTCAGGCTAAATGAGAAGCTTGAAGAGAAACTGTAATGCTCCGTAGTCGGTACGTGAAGTACGAGTAATACAGAAGTTGGTCCGTGGCGATTCAAGATGGTTGCATGCACTGTATGTGATTTTTCTCAAGTCGTAACGTGTTAAAAGAGCTAGGAGCTTATAACAGAGCAATAAATTGACCCGGGAATGCCCAGTTGCGGAGCCGTTAGAATTGCTTCCTATTTCTTTAAGATCTGCTGCTCGAGATGGCGAGCGGGACGCTGGGTAGGTTGAGAATCGCTTTTGACATTGGCCACGAACTGGACGGGCCCCGTGTTTGGCCGCCAAGCAGAGCACGAGTAGGACAAAGCACGGTCGAGCTGCGGTGGCCTCGCCGCTGGGCTTGCGCTGCTCTCCTGCAACACCCCTTTATGGAAGGCACCAGCTTAGGCATCTCCTGTATCAGTTTGTCAACAAAACCCAACAGCGCAGCTAACGGAGGAAACGCTTTCAGTTCTCTCACTTATATTTGCAAAACACATATGTGCGCGTATATAAATACTTATGTGTGTGTATGCTTTAAAGTTGCAGCAAGCTCTGAGTATGAACGTTGTTTTAAGTCGGGAATACCATTATCTTTTATGAATACATATGAAACTGGACTTTTAAAGTTGCTATGGAGTGTGGCCCATAAATTTCTTGAGGCTTGGTTTTCTTTTTGTCTGTTTGCTTTTAAATCGTGGTTTGCAGCTTAGTCATGAAAACGGTAATGGTTCTTGTTACCCGTGTTTCCTAATTGGAAATGCAGACTTGGGAGTTCGCATTGAAACTGAAACGTTAATGGTCGCTTCCTAAATCCGCTGGGCAGCTGCAGTGCTACGTGTGAATTATTGTGCAACTAAAAGGTAATTTGCACTTACTCAAAACCAGTCTTAAATTCTTAACTGCCCTCTCTAAACATGGCCCTTATTTGTTCATGATTATAAAGACCTTACATGGACACATATCAGGAGTTACATCAGTGAAGCTCTCAAAACTGTTTCATGATTGCATTTCCAGTGCGGTGCACATTATGCAAAAAGGCATGGTTTCTTTCCCGTTTAGGCTTGCTATATAGGTAGGAAACCTTGAAGCGGTTTCCCTTTGAGCCTATCTTTAGTGGAAACATTTGAGAGAAGTGCCATGTTCTTCTTTGTCATGGTAATACGACGCAGAATGGCAGATGTCAAACAGCTCCATCTACGGTCCTGCAACTTGATCGTTCGCTTTTGCAACAGCGCAGCATAATTTGATGTGGGCCTATGTGTTTACCTGATGGTTAATAAATTTCCACCCTGCATTTAACTGGAAATGCAGGCAAATTCTATTTTGCTTTATTGATAATCACTTGGTGCTTTATATAATCTGAATTGGATATTCAGTGATTGTTAGGAAGGGAGATGTTAAGGAATATCTTCAATTGCTCTTCTGAGTTTATTTCTATTAGGCTAGAACAGGTGTTATGCCTGGCAAAACAGAATGGGAAAGAAAGCAGTGATTGCCCTACAAAATGAAGTCACAGTTTCATTAAAGAAAAGGAAAGAAAACACTGACCTCTTTTCCTGAGCATTTTGATTTTCTTGACTCTCTTTTTCACATCTGCTATCTTTTTGCTTTGGGAGCTGCAGTAAACATGTATGCAGTTGCAGAATGCTAATTCAGAGTCTGTAGGTCTGAATATTGCGTGGTGCTTTGCTGGCTCTCCCTGTTTTAACACTTCTATTTCTTATTATTTCTTATTATACCTTTTAAACTTAGGAAGCTCTTCCGATTCCTTGTTTCTCTCCCCACCATGCTTTTGTTAGAAATTTATGGAGATATTAGCTGAAGACCAATATAATTCCTATACGGGCGGCTGGTAAACTTTCACTGTGAACACTGAGCACTGAACAAGGATTCAGCTGCAGTGAAACTGGAGATCTGAAGTGGTTTTGGTAGCAGCTACAATGGCTGAACTTGCATGACGCAGGTAGCACGTACCACATGCGTTAAATGCCTCTTGGCTTTAATAATTATAACTTTAATATTAAAAATAACTGAATGCCTAGGTTGACATTCCATGCTGATACTACCCGAATAGAGTAAGACATAAATTGAAATATGCTCTCTATGTGTTGTATTTTCCCCCCAAGTATCAGCATCATTTTGGTTGATAATAAAGGTCCAGTCGTAAGATCTACGGAGCACTTAAAGCTTTCCATCTATTCAGGTTATTGTGCTGCTCGATGGCAAAGTACTTATTATTTTCCCAGAGTAAAAGCTTTGTTGCAGTCAAAGTCTTAAGTTGTAGAGCTGAGTATGAAAAGCAGGGGCGGAGGGGAAACATGAATTTACACACTACAGGGGACTTACAAAAACATACACTCGCATATGAAATAAAGTGAAAGACTGAGAAGAAGGACAGTCGTAATGGTGTTCGGTAGTGTTCACAACCGGTTTGTACCGTCGTGGTGTGGAAGGAGTGGGAATGCAGGGTAAGGTCTGTAGTACCAGCAAGTGAAATATGTATGGGAAATCTCTAAGAAGACCTCAAATACCTGTTCTGCGTAGAAAATGAGTGTAGTTTTGGAACTGCTGGTTTCTTTTATCACCCCCTCTCTCCCCTTTTGGCAAGTCTGCTTTTGTAAGAAGGTTTTTATTTGCAATGTAGAGGGTTTGTTTGTAGTTTGTGATTACATTGCAAAACCCAACTTGTAGCTGGCAGCTTGGTGTGTGACATGTTTTGGCACCTGCCTTTAGGTTGACTGGGGTGCCGAAGCACCATGAGTGCTTCTATTAATACTACTATTAATAATTCCAGGTGTGATTCATTGCAGTCTGATGGAGCAACTAGCTACAAATAACTAAGAGGAAGGACCGAGCGGTGGCTGTGGGCTGACTGTAAAGATGTTGCATGAATAGTGCCTTCTGTGAGAGTGCTTGCTTAAAATGTGCCACAAGTGAGCTCCGTAATTGTTGTATTGAAGTGCAATTTCACCGTATGTTTTAATGGCTGGTTCCATGCTTTCGGTTCTTATGATTTGTCATGGGTAATAACATCTGTACAGGGGAAATGAAGCAGTTTTTAACTCCCTGTGTCGATACAGGAGCAAACGTTTGTTTTACAAGTCAAATAAAGACGTCTTAAAACAATGGGGGGAAAAACCAAAGTCGATGGGTTTTTTTCCTAAAGGGCTGTGCCCTGGAGATTTTGAGCTCCTCTGGAAAGAAGATGGAGTTTCCAACATCTGTGCTTGAGTCGTCATCAGTTGGTGCCAGTTCTGGGGGCAGACAGGAGTAAGCAGGCTGGTGCTGAATGCTTTGAGCCTTTTATTTCCTATCGCAGCGAGGAGGAAACTTGTTGGGAAAAAGAACCTCCAACTTCTTAATTGTTAACTTAAACCCATCACATGAAGAATTTTCTTCTAATTTGCTTCCTTGTGTGTTTATTTTGTGCAAAGTGTGTGATTTTCTTATTCTTTTTATTTTCTTTTCACAACTCAAGGTCTCTCCTGAGAGATCAAATATGAAATGTGCTCCCATTATATATATTAGTCATGGCAAATAGTTTGGCATATATGGCAAAGGCTAAACTGATACTTAACAAGGGGATGTTAGGAGAAACACTGTTTTTACTGTTCTTCTTCTTACTGTTACTGATCTGGGCTTTCCATGTTTATTTGCCTTTTAAAGTACATCTCCAAAATCCGAGTCGCTTCCCTGCCCGACAGAGCCCTGAAAACTCACGGAGTTTGTGTTGTACCAGCTGTGTAAGAGCCCTGAATGGAGATGAAATCAAAACAGAAAGCGCTGTAGCTGTCTGAGCCGAGAAGCTTTACACAAACAAGAGTCAGGAGCTGAAAAAGCAGACTGCATGGTGTGGGAGTCAGCACAGAATGTGGGAACTAAACCCGCATTAGTAAACTCCTCCTTGTGTTTCCCTTTCATCATCTCTGTGTCTTGTGAAACACACAGCGAGGGAACCTCAGTTTCCCTTTGGGTTGTCTGTCTCCTTGCTGTGTAATTATTGAGACTCTTCTTAGACCTCACCTAGCACCAAAATCAGGACTTGTAATGTGTGTGCTACATGTGAGCGTGCATGGAGGGAGTAGGTACAGGGATGCTTGTGGGGTGCTTCACTTTCTATCTAGTTCAGTTGCTGACAAAAATGATCAGCAGTGATCATTACCTTCAAGTCAGGTAACAAAGGTTTCTCTTTTAACATTTCCTTCTCTTAACATTCCTCATTTAAAATACTTTAAAAAAACCCAGAACTTTTTTTTTTCATGGAGGCAACTGACCCCTCCTGTATCCCAGGTATGACCCAAAGCCTAAAGATGAATTAATTGTTCTCTGTTTTAAACAAAAATTACTGAAAATGTGGGTTTCTTTGTCTTGAAATCTTTTGCATTTGTTTTTATGTTTGTTTGGTTTTTACTCTTATTTAAGACCCAACAGCTTATTAAGAGAAAAACACAGTAAAATTGATTTAAAGCTTGAATAGAGAGGAAAGAGATACAAAGTGGAAAGGGGTTAGAAAAAAGAATTTAAGAGGAATGCCTTGCATGCAAACATCTCTGTGTAATTTGGCTTATGTTATCAGATATCAATCTATTCTGAGTTGCCCAGATATGTCAGAATTCCTTCCTGTATTTTAGTGGAGAGAGAGGTAACAGCAGTGATATCAGCTTTGGTAAAAAGTTAAATATGTACTTGGTACCAAGCAACGTACTAAGTGGGTTTTGAAGCATGAACACATGGCAGTGGAGTCGTCTTTACAGAAACTATGTTGCCGGGATGTTGCTCGTTTATTGGGAATTTAATACTCCTGTTCCCATCAATGGGAAAACTGAGAAATGTGGTTTTTTTGGTTTTCCTCTTAATTCAGCCCTTGCCCATTCAAAGCTATGCGCACTTAACAGTGAGCAGTTACATGTGACCTGCTGAGCTACTGCTCTGCTGTGGTGATGATGCAAACATCTTTGTGACTCCGTTTGGAGGAAAGGAAAATGAGGATGGGTAAAATCCTCAATAAGTTTTAGTTCCGATCCTTTTGGGAAACTGTCAGAATGGGAGGAACAAGATCTTCATGGATATGTTTATACTTCATAGATGACTGCAGAAATTATTTAGAGGGTAAAAAATGGATTGTTTGCGTGAAGTAACAATTTCAGTCACTTAAAAATACTTCAAATAGAAGCTGCTCTTTCTGAAAAGTAAGCTGTCTTGATTATTATTTTTGGTTATTTAAATGAACTCCTTTGATCTGATTTGCAGCTAGACTTTATCAGACTGACACTATTCCCTGGAATATACCCTCTCCTTTTTTCCTCCTCTTCATCCTTTGTAACATTTTATAGTTGATTTAAGGATGTAATCGCTCTGTTGCCCTCTGCCCCTCCATGTCCAGCTGCTTTCTCTTTGTCACGATAATGACCCATCACAGTGAAGCTGTCCCTTGACACAGGGGGTGAAACCAGAAAGCTTGCGCCTTTGGGTTTTAGAAAGGTTTAATATCTGTGCTGTTCTGACAACTGAAGCCTAGCCAGTTTTACAAATGCCTCTTGCCTCTTTAGAAAACATGCCAAATAAAAGCACAGGGTATTCTGTTGCAGGAAGGGGGCAAAGGCTTGTTTTCTCAAAGGATCAGTATTTATGAGTGCACAGGCAATTATTTTGTTGCAGACTTACAGCATTTTTGTGTGTGCGTCTGAACTTGTGAAATGCACATTTAGCTGATATTAATTGTACTGGAAGCTGCCTATTTATCTGGTGCATCTGAGGAACTACAGGGAAGATGGATTTGACGTTAGCTTTCTGTGTTGGGAGATGAGCTGAGCTGAGAGCGGGATCGGAGAGGGGTTGTGCTGTGTGGCTGTTGCGCTAAATGATGCTGTTCAAAGTGGTTCTCCATCATCTCTGTTAAAGACATTCACATCACTCACCAGCCTTTGCAGAATGCTCCAAGTTTTCCCTAAGTCCTGCCTGACTCTAGGGATGATATAAATCTGTAGCTATACTGATTGTATAGTCTTATTTCCTGCATGTTTTTAACTCTGATGTCTGTCTTATATGAGGTCTTACTGATGGTGACTGGGATAGGAGAATACTCTGTTTCATCACTCCTGTATTTATTTCTCACTAGGAAAAGACAGGGAAGGAATAAGGAAGTGTTTAACTCCTGTTTCCTTGGGTAATGTCTTCTTCTGGCTAGGATGGACAGAGAAAAGGTGCTATGAGCAAGCTCCCTAGCTTGATTTCTGACCCTTCCTTGGCTTGCTGGCTGTGAGATACTAAGAGCATCTGATGTTATCTTGTATTAGCTTTCCTCAGCCTGCCACAGATCTCTTGATTTTCTGTACAGCAGGCTGCAGAATGCTAGAATTCAGGCAATGTAAAATGTCTTGAGTTTGCTAGTGTCAAAAGCTACAAGTCTATGTGTTGTGGCTTTTTTTCCTGGAAGAGGGGAAATATGTGAGTTAATGCTGTCCATGAGCCAGGACCACATCTTTGGACATGTGCATGAGTTGCTCTTGCATCTTTACTTATAATTGAATCTTTATTTTAAGAAATAGACTTGAAGAACCTCTGCAAAAAATGGCTCAATGGTTTCCTTTACTGAGATAACAAATACTCTTTTGCATGTTATACAGTTGAAAAGCAGCAGTAAGTTAACCACAATCTGTTTCTGCAGTAGGAAATATGATTTCTGTCTGTGCTGATTCATGTGTTCTCCTCTTAGTAATTTCGTTATGCTTATGATACATACAGTTCATTTCACTGACCAACTCTTGTTGTTCTCTTTGACCTCAGTTTTTAAAAACGCCATAAAATAAAATTGTTTACAATTTTACATTTAGAGTAAAATTTTACTTATTGAGACCAAAATGCCCTATTATGTGTTAATAATGTCACCCTGCTTTCTGCTCTGCCTGGGACTGGAGTGAAAGCAGATTAACTTCTACAGAGAAGTTTGCTGCAGACCCTGCAGAGCTGTGCATAGCTAAGGACATGGAACTGTTGGAGCAAGTCCAGAGGAGGCCACGAGGATGATCAGGGGACTGGAGCATCTCTCATACGAGGACAGGCTGAGAAAGTTGGGGCTGTTTAGCATGGAGAAGAGAAGGCTGTGTGGAGACCTCATAGCAGCCTTGCAGTATCTGAAGGGGGC
>JBCJKH010025799.1:18981-48923 GCA_039877255.1 Loriculus beryllinus
CCCTTAGTGAAGCCATGCTGGCTGTCACCAAGCACCTCGTTGTTTTTCATGTGCCTTAGCATGTCTTCCAGGAGAATCTGCTCCAAGATTTTGCCATACAAAATCTGCAAAATGCTTTGAAAAAATAAAGCACTGGATTTGTGCAATTTTTCTTCCAGAAGGGCAAAGATTCACCTCACCAAGTTCATCAAACCTGAAACTGCTCAAACAAATGGAAGTACTTCAAAAGTTGTCTGCAACTTTCTAATAAGTTTTGACAGGGCTCTCCTGAAGTTGATGAGTTTCCTGCTTCAGAGTTTTGCTTGCAAACCTCACCCTGAAATTGTTCCAGCTTGGAAAGAAAGATTGGGCCCATTTCAGCAGTTTGAATCACAGTGCTCCTTCTTTCTTCAGTGACCCATGCACTTTGACACTGTGTTACACTGTGTAGAACACAGCTGAAACACAACTTTTTGCAGTTGAAAAGGGATATTTCACTGTCAGCTGTTCACATCACTGTCTGGGAACTGGAGAGGGGAAAATAGCTACTGCTTGAGTGCCCTCTTTTCCCAGAGATATCAGCCTCTGTAAAGGTCTGTCATGCTTTCATGGACCAGGAAAACCTCATGTACTTGCTGCCACCACTCACCATGAGACTCAGCCCTTCCTGTGGCAGGAGAGAAAGAAACAATAAATATTTTTAATTCTAACTAAAAGACGAGCTCTTCTTCATGTTGAAAACTTCAGGATATATTTTGTAGTTCACAGCAGTGGGAGTTCACTTGGGCTCGGTGCTGTTACTGCCTATCTGTTCAGTGTTTGACTGGCTTTGGGTCTGGTGACTCCAGACCATGACATTAAAAATTCTATATCACTTTTCTACAGAACAGAGCAGTTACTTGAGCTTCAGCCCATCTATGGAACTAGCCTACAAGAGGTTGTGCCTTGTGCTCTGTTGTGGGAAACTGTCGCTGCGTCAGTCAAGTTCAGAGGAGGTTCATACTTCATATAATGAAGTTTAGAGGTGGCATCATACTCCGTATAGTACATAATTCAGTAGGCTTACCACAAAAACTTTTGAAACCATCTGTTTCATGGACGTTTCAGGAACCAGTCTGCTAAGATAAGCTGCAACTTCAATTTCCCTTGAAACGATAGTCCAGAGGAGGGCCACGAAGATGATCAGGGGACTAGAGTATCTCCCATACAAGGACAGGCTGAGAGAACTGGGACTGTTTAGCCTGGAGAAGAAAAGGCTGTGTGGTGATCTCATAGCAGCCTTACAGTATCTGAAGGGGGCCTATAGGGATGCTGAGGAGGGACTCTTCGTTAGGGACTGTAGTGACAGGACAAGGGGTAATGGGTTGAAACTTAAACAGGGGAGGTTTAGGTTGGATATGAGGAAGAAATTCTTTACTGTGAGGGTGGAGAGGCACTGGAATGGGTTGTCCAGGGAAGTTGCGAGTGCTCCATCCCAGGCAGTGTTCAAGGCCAGGTTGGACAAAGCCTTGCGTGACATGGTTTAGTGTGAGGTGTCCCTGCTTATGGCAGGGGGGGTTGGACCTAGATGATCTTAAGGTCCTTTCCAACCCTAACGATTCTATGATTCTATAATGAGTGGTGGAACAACAGTAAAAGTAAATTTGATTCTAAGAATAAAACAATTTCTCATCAGAAGGTGTAACTGCAAGGTACGGCTCTTAGAGACCTTAGCCTGAGGCAAAGCTCCTTGAGGCATATGCTAAAAAACCCCCACAGTGTGCCTCTTTAAATGATGAATGTCCTTTGAAGTGCATTTTCATTTGCCTAAATGGCCTACTTAAGTGAGAGGACTGCCTGCCTATGAAGTTTCACTGTCTGTTAGCCCAGTGATTATCTGAACATTAGATGTACTGACACATGAATGACACACTGTGTAATTGTGGTTTGGTTGGTACTTTGACCTTATATCTAATAATTTTTCTTGGAACATTGCTGTGATGACTATTATCTGCACACTAAGCACCAATAGAGTACTTGGAAATAAATGTCATTTTTCCTCTTCTCTTTAAAAAGCTTTGAGTCAGACCATTCCTTTGCATGCAGCACAGGAAACAATTGTACATTTCTTTGAAGTGCTAAGAAAGAGTTGAGTATGTTTGCGTCTAACAACCTTTTTAATAGTAACATTTCCTTTATATAAATTCTAGCTCAGTGGAGAGTATTTGTAGGAAGATAGAAGGTTTGTATGGGAGCTAGGATAAGTACTAGCCTTATCTTCAAACAAACGTTAAGGCCACCCTGATAAACAGTGGCTGTAAATATCTTACTCCCCTCATCTCTGAGCTCATACGGGAGAATAACAGGACAGTGAAATAATGTATGTAATTTTGGTCCACATGTCCTCAGTAAATTCTATGAAGTTTCAGAAGTAATTTTTCTGGCCAAATTTTTCTCCTCGTATATTATGCCTTTGATTGCACCTAAATGGCATGTAAACAAGTAGCAGTTGTTTGGCATTATAAAATGAATAGCAGAGATTTTGGTTTACTTCCATACATTCATATCTTTTTCCTAGAAATGTCTTCCAGTGTTTTACAAGGATTTGCCTCTTAAGACAAAAAGATCCTCGCCTTGTATCATACTGCAGCACCATGGATTGAAAAAACATTTGGAGTTTGAAAGAAAATGAGAAAAAAGACTGAATGTGAGGCTCTGCTATCCTTCTCTCAGCTATCAAATGGAAAAGAAAGAGGTTCTTTATCAGGGTAACGATGTATTAAGTGATAATGTAGTATCTAATACACAATGTGTTGCTTTTATTTCCTCCCTCTTGATACTGGTTTCTAAGGGAAATGGATCTCCTTATACCTTTACAATGTTGACAAAAAATATAGTTACTGTCATGCAAAGGCCGATTTCTGTTGTTACTCCAGTCACTTTAGAATCAAACACAACAAAGTCATATTCTGTCCCTCTCCTAAAAAGCTAATAAGAAATGTTAGAAAGTTTTAAAATTCTTCTTATTTTGAATTCTGTACGAGTAAAAAAGTAAAACAGTGGCCTTATAGTTGAAATTATACTTATTTTAAATCTAACTATCTGATTAAAAACTGTACGCTGCATACAAGTTCTATTCACAGAATTTTTTCAAGGATATTTTGTTTCTTACTACTGTTGCCTTTGCTACACAGTAAATAATTGACTCACTAATAGCATAACCTGTATTGTAATCCAACCCCTCTGATGCCATGGACTTTTCTAGAGAAGTTTTTTGTGCAGATTGGTAGCAGCAGCGATGTTCAGTTTTGTGTTGATTTAAAATCAATTAAAAACTGACCACAGACTTAGAATTGCATGATATAGAGGGCTGATACGGAGTTTAATTCTGATACAGAAAAACATTCATCCAATGTGTACTTCATTTTGTAATAAAATTACTGAGTCATACAAACTGTCACTAAGACACCATGCAGCTGTCACAGGATCATGATCCTTAGGAGGGGATGGGTGTACTCTCACTATTTCATTTATGCTTGTCAAGACTAGACAAACATCCCCTCCCAAAGTGCTTCACCATTTAATCCGTGGATGTGTCACTCAGTCTTGTCTGCACCATGGAGCTGTGGCTCTGTTCCAGCCCCACACATGCTGCCTCCCTGTGGGGCTACTGGGTTTTGGCATGCCATTAAGCTAAACTGAGCCACAGCAGCAGCAAGTATTGGCACATTGGTGTCTATACTATTTTGTTAGCTTGCACCCTTCAATTTTTCAGCGGACTAAAAATCTAGGACTTTTCTGAATAATGCTAAGTATGTGCAGGTGAGTACATAAGCTGAGAAGTGTGCAGTCCTTTCTTTTGAAATGAAGTGATGTGAACAAACCACATTTATTTATGTGTTTTAGCTGCAAAAGGGCCTTGCAGGTCCAGGGACGTGGCAAGCATAGTTTTTATGATAAAAGTTTCTCCTTTCAACACCAAGATGGAAGAAAATCAAAAGCAAAAGTGTCCAACATCAAAATCCATATTGAGCCTGTCTCCTCAATAGGACTATTCCAAGGCATGAGAATGGTTACATTGTGGACTTACTCTTCTTAAGTAGGTATCTAAAGGCATGGAAAAGTGTCTCATCATCCTATGCTGGGCCCTGTACTTGGCCTTTCTTGTGTAAAATCTGGGTGGGTTTTTCTTGGCAGTTGTTTCAGTGTGCTAAGATCTCAGGGTGATTGTGGACTGGCTGTGTGACAATGGACATTTTGTGAGCAATCCAGAGGCCCTGGTGCTAGGCAGCTTGCTTGAGAACGGTCATGTAGTCGAGATAAACTGATGAGGGAGCGCAGAAACACCAGCTGCAAGGATGCAGATATCAGCCTGAGAAAGACAGCTGAGAAGCAAGTTCCCAGGACGGTGTTATCCAATCATAGCGTTGTTAAGGTTTAAGGTGCCCGATCAACAATTGCCAAATCTATGTAGCTGTACTAAGAATCTCTACGTAAGATTAACACTTTGTTTAATAAAATGGCATTCACTAGATCACATTGGTCGTCTTAGTGTTGTCCGTAGGAATCTTGCTTCAGCAGGGTGGTGATGCCTTTTTGCAGAAATCTGGGGGACCGTTAATGCATTGTTGTCAGGTCAGGGAGACTAGAAATGGAGAAGCTAGCTTCAAGGTCCATGGAGATTTCTGTCTTTGGGGATGTCTGCACATTAACAGCTTCCTTAGCCTAAGGATGCCCAGACAAGCTGTAAACATGCTGTTTGGCTCTTGTAGCAGACTAGCATGTGTTCAGCCCATTCTGGTTTCTTCTGTTTCTTGACTTTGGAGACAGCCACATAGATAGATTCATTATCTATTGGAATGCTGAGATGAAAAGGCTTTTGGTTTCATGCTCTGCAACATAATGTGATCTAGCTGAACATGACGTTACTATGATTTTTTTCATAGACGAAGTCTCTGACTTTCTATGTAAAGCTTGTTTTACCAAAATTGTGCTGAGCTATATGGTCTTCATTGTCTACACGTCTCAAGGATTTGGTTTGATGGCAGCAAAAATCAGTTCCATTGTGCTGTTTGGGTCACTGGGTTGATTTGATCTCAAACAATATTTAAAGCTAAAATTCCAATAATGAGTATCTCCCTAGCATGCAGGACAGTATTGCCTCTGATACTACAGACAGACACACAATGGGCTAAATCACACCTCGGGTTTTGCTGTAATTATGATCCCATGGCACAAAAATTGTAAAGTAACAGTGATGGTGACATCAGATTATTGCTGCTGATGTAAAGCTTCTCATTGCACTTTAGCAGCTGCCCTGGGATATTCATAAAATATATAGCCAGAAAGGATGGCAGCTTTATTTCAGCACCATTGACCAGTTAAAGCAATTCTGTGTTAATCTGTGCACAGGTGCTCTCAAATATGAGCTTTTTGTTCTGTTCCTGATCAATGCAGATATATCAAAATGCCCTATCATTTCTGTTTGATCTAATTTTAACAATATTTCTGAGACTCCATTCAGTGCTTTCTTTGAACTGTTAGATTAAACTGAAGATCCTATAGCTTAAAAAGGCAGTATGCGTATACTCAGCGTTGGCTTTTTGTCCAATCTACCCAAAAGTCAAGATTTCATCCCAAAGTATTTAGCAAGAATATGTACTTTTCAGTAGGCATTAGAGAGAATGGGAGAAAGAATTTATTGTTTTCTAGTCACTCCTTCAGCATTGGGCTGTTCAGCATCTAATCAACTTGTGTGTTTATGCAAGTGTGCGTGCATTAGCAGGTTGAAAATAGGTAAAGGAGGAAGGTTTCCACAGTATTCGCGTTGTTTTCTCAATAACTTGTTTTCCTGCAAGTGATCCTCCAACGCAGATTCAGCAACTGTTTTAACCTGAAAATTCTTTATTCTGGACCTCTCTCTGCTGTCCAAATGAAAACGCAGCTGGTTTAGTACTTTTTGTTTGTTTGTTTGTTTGCCTAGTTGTTAATTCTGCTGAGGTAAAACAACACTAATCTCCCTCTGGTTCTTCACTGCCACCTTTTTTTCTCTGTCTCCTGTGGAATGTCACCACATTGTGTGTTGTTCAGGCTGATAACTGGGCAAACTCTTCAACTCAGTCCTCTCTCTCAGTTGTTACTTCCCTGGTCTATCCAGCTCTTGTCATACAGTATCTCTAATCTATGGTCTTTCCTATTTATTTATGGAGGTAAGATGCTTGCCTGATATCCCGGTTTACAGCTTCGTTGCTGCAAAAGCCTTTCTTTGTCCTTGAGAAGAGGAAAGATGAAGTCTTGCTTCCTATGCATATAGTCTCCATGTATATAAAAGTCTTCAGCCTATTATTTTCATCATGTCACCTGTAATGGTTTTGTTCAGCCCAACTTTGCTCAAGACAATGATGCAGTTAATTAAAAAGACTTTCTGCAGAATAGCCTATTTGTGTTGGAAACAACTGTTTTCATTATTTCAGAAACTAACTGGACACATGATATGTTGTCAGCTTTATGTAAAAAATATAGCTATATAAACAAAAATTTGGAGGAGTTCTGAAAATTGTTTTGTGAAAGAAGATATTCTGGCTATAGCACTCCAACTCTTGGAGCAAGGGTTTTTATCACTATTATACTTGTGCCTGAAGTGCCCTTAGCCATTTGCTGTCTTCTGTTTGGACCAACTGTGGCTAGTCTGAGCTTCAACTTACTTGTTGGTCCCATGAATACCATGAATATTGCTCTTAACACTGCTTATTAAAGAGCAGATGGCATTGTGTTACTTTATTCTTCTACTAACATTAGACTATTTGCATAAAAGTGTTTGTAAACCAGGGCTTTAAAATACAACTACAAAAGGATGAAATTTTTTTCCTATTGAGAGCTGCAGGAGCTACTTACTGCAACTTCAGAATTTGTACCATAGCTTTATAATGGTTTTATATGTCAAATCTATTTACAGGTCAGTCTGTGACGCAGGTGATCTTGTGAAAGGTAATTTTGCAGTGTAAGATAAAATAATCTGGTGCTGAGACAAATTAATTGTATACTTCGGTTCATATAGGCAATGTAGCAGAAGTTTGTAGATGTCTCATAATTTTCCTTTTATATTAAGCCTTCTCATCCTGACATTTGATAAGTAAATATCTGTGTCCTTGACAAAGTAGCATAAAGTAGCCTAAGCAGAAGTGAAAGTTTAAATGCATTTGCAAATGATGAACTATCCAATGCCTAAAAATGTTTTGACATCATAAGGCCTTAAAGTAAGTTCAGGACAACATTTTAGTCAGTTTTACTCTATTCCCAGCTTTTCTACAATCTTTTAATTCAAACTCTTACAATCTTCAGAAATTGCTCTGGCTGCATTGAGACACCCAATGTTCATGAGGAGCCTGTGGATATCTCATGTTAGAGTCAATGCTTATCCATTACTGATTAAACCCCCCACTTCCTGTGTCACAAAGAAGAATTCCTGAATTCTGTGGAGCTACTGGAGGTTTTCAAGAGTGATTTCCACAATGCATTCAACAGACTGCCTGAAAATCATACCACTTTGAAACTAGGACATTCTAAATCAGTTAATTTTATTTTATTTATTTATATTTTTTTAGTATTAGAGTTTTTGTGGTTTGTTTTTGTTTGTTTGTTTGTTTGTTTGTTTGTTTTTTCCTAATCATTTGTTTGGTGGGGTTTTTGTGTTAGATGATATATAAGATTACTCTATGGTAAGAGTTACCACATACACTCTAAAAATCTAAGAAGTGGGCCTAAGTGCTATGAAAGCTTGCTGTTTTAAATCTGGATGCTAAATCTATTGAATATCATACCATATGTACTAAATAAAAAAGAATAAATAACCTACAGTCCACTCTTTCTTGGTGATACTTTGATCTTGTCTGCTAATATAGTAAGCACTCCTGTTCAGTGGCATAAATTTTCACAGTGACTGTTCTTCCTGATTACTTTTAATACTGAAATGGTGTGCACACAGAAACTCTAACAGGTTATTATTTTTTAATAGTAGTAGTAGTACTCTATCACCTAGAAGCCTTGGAGGCCTGGGTAACTTTATAGAATGATATGCAGGAAATACTGTATTATTTTTTATTTCGCTTGCTGTTGGTTTTGCTTGCTGTTATGCAAAATGCGTATGTCTGGTCTCCATTCATATGTTGCAACATCAAAAATAGTTCTTCTTAGCTAAGAACCAAGACAAAAAGTGTAAACAACAGAAATTAATAAATCAAAATTTACAGTGAGCCGAAGAAGGATAGTCTTCTGTTCGTTCCGTTGCTACAGCAGCTGATGGAGAAGGAAGCAGCAAGGCAGCTACTCCAATCCTGGAGAATCTGTTAATTCTTGAGGATTATCACAGCAAGCTATTACAAAGTCAGCATACCTTTCAGCAGGGACTTCAGCACTTTGGGGTTACTACAAGAAGCAACTCCAAAGCATTATAGCTTTTTAACAAAATACTTAGAACTTTCCTTACAAAGCAAAATAATCAATAATTTCTATTGATCAAGGAGAGCTAATTTCTGCCAAAGCCATTTCATTATGGATTTGAAATCAGTCAGTGCAGGCCAGTTTTTCTTGAAGCAAGCACCGAAAAGAGCCATTAACTCCTTAAACTCATATACTTCACAGGTACAGAAGGAGTAGATTGCCAAAAGGCATTTGCAGCTGAAGAATGAGACAGATTTTAAATTAGTGAGAAGTCTGTGCATAATAACCATAACAGGTGGAGCACCATGATCTTGGGAGATCAACTTCAAAATGTTAAGAGGCTGTCTCAATACGGTACACACTAATTACACCATAGACTAAAGCATCTGATCAGAATTTTGCGTGATGATGGGGTGGAAAGAAGCAAAGAGCTATTTGGAGTTTGTCTGGCTGTATCTCTGTGTTGTACCCCCTTATGTTATGTTCTCGCTGAATTTCATTGCTTTTTAACGGGTCTGATTGCAGTGAAGCAATTGTACCTTACCTAGTAATTCTTCAAGGAGAGTCATCAGGATGCAAAATGATTCCTTGGATCTTTTTACTGCCTTTACAGGTATCGTCGCAACTTTTCCTCGTGTCCTAAATTTATTGGACAAGTGAAATGCCGAGAATGTTGGTTGTTTGACAGTGAGAATAGCGGCACCCTGTGGCTTCTGCTTGACTTTGCAACATTTAAAAATCTGTAGTAAAATCTCTCTGATTGATGCATGCTGGTTATTATTATAATACACTTGAAATTAAGTAATTTATGCTAGCTCATGAAAGATAGCGATTTTGTTTCAGAAACCTTAATTTTCTGCATAGGAGATAGAATATATTGGGGCAAGACTATGAAAAGTTATTTCATCTTTGAAAAGTTCTTAAAATCCAATAGCTTTTACCCTCTGCTGTTAACCTTCACTACTTTGTGTCGTCTTTCCATTATTCACGGAAAGCTAGAAGCCATCTCTCAGCTCATACCTATATATATTTATATATAGGTATGTATATATCCAACAGCACAGGTTACATTGAATCACATGGAGCTGGGTGTACAGTAGAGCCTCAGGCAGGGCTTTGCCAAGCCTGTCTCCTGATACTTAGAAACCTAGTGTGGATAATTTTAACTCAGTTCTGAAGTAAGGGCCCTGTTACCAATTTCTGCAGGCTTTGTGTACCCCTATTTTTCCTGCTACTGCAATGTAGTCTTACTAGGAGACAGTCTTCTGAGCACATTTCAGTATCACACCTACTGAGCCCCTGTGCATCTGGCTGCTGGGACCAGGGCCGGGTGGGGAGGGGTGCAGAGGAAAGCTCTCTGGACACCTTTGAGTGCCACTTATGGCATTTTTACAAAACTCTGTCATGAAAGTGAGGCAGTGATGCCACTGCTTGCACTCTTGCTTTATTGTTTTATTTATTCTTTGCAAACCAACCCTGTATCACTACAGGTTGTATCACAGCCTATGTAATGATATTCCTTGTCTACTTGGAAGGAAATGAAAACATTGCTGTAGTTCTGTTTTGCTAGCCACTAAACTTTCAATGCTCAGCTGGGCTCAGCAGCACAAATCTCAGGTAATAGATTTTGTTCCAGCAACACAGACCTATGAATCCTGGTCTTTGCAATGCAGCATAAACACTAAGCAGTGTTTCTTGGTGAATTAAGTATACCTGAAGCACCCAGACAAGTATAGGTTGATGCTAGGTGAACTGAGTTTGGGCAGAATTTTGATTACACAGGGGAAAGTAGGGCTTAACTAGGGCATGATGCCAAAAACCAGACCAGCCTGCAAAACACTTCTGATAGTTTCTGTTGGTTGTTGCATTTTACATACCAGTAATGCCAGAGGTGCTCATTTCATACGCCATATCCCATGCATGCTAATTTTGCAGGCACATTTCAGGGGTTTGCCCTAGACTGAAACAACAACTGAGTAGCCTCTGATAGCTGACATTATTTCCCATATATACTCAAATTAGAACTACAGTTTCAGAATGAGCAACTGACAGTCTGGTTGTGGCTGAGATGGAAGCCACTGTACTGAGGCAAGAAATCCCAGAGCAACTTGACAGGCAAACGTAAGAAAACAAATGGAAGAGGGCAGAGGAAATGGATTGGTGGGTATACATGTGCATTAATGAGAACAAAGATCCTCTTATTTTGTTTTTGATTTTTGACAGTTATCTATCAGATTATCCTTCCACGCAAAAAATTGACAGCAACACAGTACAGACACCTAAGCTTGCTTTAAAGTGCACTGAATACCTAGCAGGTTGTAGAGCTGAGTGGGGAATTTGCCCTAATGAGAATTTAACTGGTGCATTTAGGTTAATTAGTGTTGTTATCTATAGTACTAACGGGTACTTATTATCAATACTGAGTGATGCCAATAATATCTTTCGGGTTTGAGCTGTTAGATATTCTGTCAGTGGCTTAGGAACCAACTCCTTTAGAACGATGCGGAACTATATAGCAGGAAATACCATGATGAGATCTTGAGAAAATGTTGCGTTGTCCTGACCTTTCATGTGGATTTGCAAAACGAAGGCATAATTTTGGCCTCTGAAACAAATGTCAGGTTTTATAAGTACATTTGCACCCATTTATCCATTTAAGTTCTAATGCAGAAGAGAAGTAATGATTTTGACACATTAGAAGAAAACACGACTGAAATCTGTCAGTATGACATTTCAGTAACTGTGCTACAACCTGTCTGTAGTTAGTGTTGGATGAAGCTGTTAGCAGTTCAAGACCTTCTATAATTAGATCCTTTGAATATTAACAAAAGTTTGAAAATGCTGTAAGTGGTATAGAGAGGTTTTTAGGTCAAATCTGCTTGTATTTATTTCAAAATGTATAAAGGTGACAGTGAAATTAAAAAAAAAAAAACCAAACCAAATACTCAAAATACAGTATATAGGATACGTACTAGTTTTTGTAAAATGTGCTGTTTCATGTTGAAAGATATTTTAAAAGCATGCAAGCATGCATGAGCAGCATGCAAGGGGTATCTAGCTGAGAGTCTGGCTAGGTTATCACAAAAATTTTTGGAAACTTGAATGAAGAATATTAAATAGTCTAACATATAAACCTACTTTCTGAGGGGAAAAAAAAGTCATTTTAAGACAGTCTGATTTATATACGTATCTGTTCCATAAACCTAACAGTTTATTTCTAACCTTCAAGTAGTTTTTAATAATAGAAAGAATACTTGTAAACTGTACTCTTTTAGGTTATCTCTGAAAAATTTGTGATAATAAAACTGCAGAAGTATTACCTTTGCTTCTTTGATAATCTCAGCTAGTTTTTTAACACGTTATTCTATGGAGAAAAATATCGAGCTATATAAAATATGACACCTCACCAATTTGATTGCAAAAATATCTACTACTATAATGGGTTTTATGCCTTATAACTGGAAAAAGTCTATATACTTGCAAATAGAAGTTTGTGGAGAGTAAATCATCATTCTTTCTGGACATCCAGTTTTAGGAAAGCCAACAATGAACTGCATAAAAGAGGTGGAGGTTTCAATGGAAACTATTCGTGTGAAGCACAGAAACATCTTAGGCAGAAAGAGTTGTTCTTGCATACATGTACAGCACAGAAAACTTTTCTGAAGGAGGAAAATAAAACTCCTTGAACTCTGGTAGTTTGGAAAAGTCTTGTCTTAATTTAAAAGATCTCTCCACAAGAGCTTTAATCAGTAGAAGACTGTAACTCAGAAATTTCAAGAGGAAATAATTCATTTTGTAAAAGTCAATTGTAAATAGCTGCTTAATAGAGTATAATTCTCTCTATAGACTCATTTCTGCTTCACCATAACAGTGATTTTATAAGCATTGATGTATTTCTTTATCAGTAGCTATCTTTTGTTCATAAACTACTGCAGAGAACTGAGACTAAAGCTGTGTTACTATCCTTTGCTGTAGGTATTAAAATGCTAAATAAATGTCTTTCAAAATAAGAACTCTTGCACTCAAACACCTTTTTTTTCACCTTGGCTTCCATGTGAAACAGGAATATCTCCTTCAAGATCCATTTTGGAAGCTATACAGCCCAAAAAAGCAGGACATTTTAAAGTTCAGATTTCTGGTAACATTATGGAAAAAGGCTGTGACAAAATGAGTCTTGGAGTACATGGGTGTTGCTGGCATCCTTACAAGGCAAGTGCTATTGCAAGTGCTTGACCCACAGTTGTCTTGATTATGTAGCAAGGTACACAAATCAAGGAATCTTTCTCATTGTCAGTTCAGGGCTGTGCATACATACCTGGGACAGGTCTAGGCAGACTTTTGCATACTGATAATTTTCATTTTCATCTGAAGCTCTGCTTAGACAAATACATCCCATTAGAGACAATGCCCTTTACAAAGCTCTATTCTGATGTGCATAGGCTGGTTTACACCTACACAATGATTAAAAGGTGTTGTGCAGTCATACCCTGAATAGCCTTACATTAGCCTCATCTAAACCGACATCGAGAGTGTGGCCAGGAGAAAGAAAGTATGGAGGCAGTGTCCCTGTTACATCACTATTTTGCCTTTCAACGAGCAGACTCCTTAGTGTGCACCGCAAAGGCAGAGGAGAACAATTTCGGCATGTCAACCTAAAACTCAACACAAAGATATTCATGCTGATATTGTTGTTATCTCTGTTAGATGCTTTTGATTGATTGAACTGATGGATATGAAGTGATATTTTCTCTGGAAGTGCCTAAAACTGCACCATGGTCTTGACTTCTTTTGCCTAGAAAAACCTACAGAGTAGGTTTGCCACCAGGACTTTGGTTTTCATTTACTTTGCTTGCTACATGTACATTACAGTGTCTGGAGTGGCTGCAATAATTCTTGAGACTGTGCAGTGAACTACAGAGTAAAGTACCATGCAAGTGTTCCCCTCCTACTGTGTTATGCCTTTTCTGCTTGTGGATCTATAACATGATTGATGGACTACACATTAACAGGCACCACATCGGCTTCTGCATCTTTCAAATGCTGAAGTGTAAAAATAATCTGTCATTTCTGCTTTATTATGTGGAAGAAAGCAACAGTGGAATTTGAGGGTAGACTACATCATAAAAAAAAAAAAAAAAAAAAAAGAGGAAAAAAAAAACCCAAACCAAAAAACCATAACCAACCATAAATAAAATCCAAAGGTAATTAATAATGCTATAAATACATACTGAGCTGCTGTGTCCAGTCTGAGACACACTGAAGCTTCTGTGCTCAATCTGTTGTCCTCAATAATATCAGGATTTTGATAGCAAGACTACATAGCTGCTAATATAATTGCCTTATCGATCTCTGTTTTCTTATGTACCAATGTGTGCGGCAGTAGAGGGGAGCTGTGCTAAACACAGACACATCTGCAATGTCTTGGAGTTGCAAGTAACATCTGCATGTTTTCTTGACAATCCTATTTCCATATACCCTTTGCAACGCAACCATCTCTAATAGGCTGCATTCACTGGGGCAGGCCACACTTCCAGATGCCCACCATGTTAAAAAATAGAATATGCATAGTGAAATGAGTGTTCAGGAGTTGAGATAAAGCAAAGTGCTGGTAGCAAATAACCAATGGCTTCTAACTGAAGTTCAGGCTACCGAATTACATTGGAAGGAATGTGGCATTATTTCCTTCCCACTTTTGTTTTCCTAGCCTGGCAGGCTTTCCTAGTCTTTCAAATTCCCAGCTCTGCCAGAAAGCATAGCTGCTAGTACAGCTTACATTAACTTTGAAGAACACCCCTTTGGTAAGAAAGGCTAATAAGCTGTTTAAGCTAAATTTGCAATTCAAACGAAGTAATCCCAAGTCAGGATTTTCTTAAAAAACTAAGTAAGAGAGAACTAAATGCTTAAGGAGGGTTAATTAAACCCTCCACTCTTTGAAATGCTACAGAATTTTTCTATTTAAACTTCGAGATGGACATATGAGGCATTTCTGACAATTCCCAATGCAAGCTGGTAGGCCAGCATTCAGTGCCAAGCAGCACATAGGGCTCCAGAGACTGTGGACATAATTGCATGATGCTTTTCTTCTGTTTGCTGCACAGAAGAGGTGTGATTGATTTAAACTGCACTTAGTTTTATGAGGCTCTGAACATCTCAATTTTCTGCTCTGAAATCTGAGGATGAATTTGTCTAAAAGGGTATAATTTATTATTTTGTTTTTTACTTTTTTTAAACCAGATTGGATTAAAAGGAAAAAAAAGGAGCATAAAGTGCAGAAATTCTTAACAGCCAATTTACATACGGGTTTGCCTCATTTATCTCTTTTCTAAGTTGCCTTTAATGTTAAAATACTCAACATGCCAACCTTGGAGGTTTTGTAGCAGAGTTGTAAGTCAAGATTTTCACATGAATACCTCTGCCACCAAATCTCAGTTTCCTTTGCTTCCATATGCAAATGAGATCTACCTTATCAAGAGGTCACAATGAACTGGAAAATTTAATTTTCTTTTCTTATAAGGTACTAAAGCCTGAAAGAGAAGCCCTATATCTTCTGCCAGGGAGGAGGGGAAGCTGAGAGGAAGCAGAGACGGGACACCTAACCCAAACTGACCAACGAGGTATTCCATACCACAGCACGTCGTGCCCAGTATCTAAACTGGGGGCAGTTACCCGGAAGGGCTGGATCACTGCTCGGGTTGGGCTGGGTATCAGTCAGCGGGTGGTGAGCAGTTGCATTCTCTTCCCTTGTTATTTCCCTTACCATTATTATTAATGATGGTAGCAGCAGTGGTTTTGTGTTATACCTTAGTTACTGGACTGTTCTCCTTTCAACCCTTGGGAGTTACATTCTTTTGATTCTCCTCCCCATCCCTCCAGGAGCTGAGGGAGGAAGTGGGGGGAGTGAGCCAACGGCTGCATGGCTGAGTTGCCAACTGGACTTAAACCACGACATGAGCATGAAAACTATTTTAAGAAATTCTGTTGGGAAATTATGGAATGAAAATTCAGTATTTTTCTTCTTTTCTGCAATGATGGTACTCTATTGCATTTCTTTCTGCTCAATCATCTCTTAATTTACATGATGCTGTCTTAAAAAAAGGTGATTTTAACTAGAAGTACCCTCAGAGCCATACTTTAAAACTGAGAGGTTCAAAATAGGAGATTACCGAAAAAGGTAGAAGGCAGCTGTATGAAAGGGGTTTTTTTGTGTGTTTGTTCGGTTTTCTTTTCTGTTTTTTTTTTTTTTTTTTTTAATTGTGTATGGTTTTCTTTTCTGTATGTACTTAACTGCTGTTTAAGTAACTATTTCACTGAAAGTGATATTGTATTGTATTCCTTTTCTGTATCAGGACTCTGAATTTAAAAGCAGATTTGAAATCCATGGATGCTGCACTGATTGGGATAAATTCTTTGCAGAAATGTTGCACATATATCCATATATAGTATTATAAACAACATACATACAGAATAATATATATATATATATACACACATATCTGTGGTCTCTGGTGGACTAAAATAAATTCTTGGAAATGTTCGGACTTTATACATAGTTATTTCTGTCACACTACAGCCATTATCCCAGCTATTAAGTGAAGAAGACATGATAATTTTACTTTCAAAAGTACAGTCAACATGTGTTAAGGCACATCTGATTGATTATGTCAGTGATTGTGTGCTATTTATGGCCTAATAGCTCCAAAGGACACGACTGTTTTGGTTGCATAAGCTAGAGATAGTTTCTTTGGTATACAAGCCTACTGTGCTTACATTGACTTGGCTATTCTGCACAACAGAAGCTAGTTTAAAATCTAGCAAAGAAAATAATATATGAAGTATGTTAAAAGATGCTTAGCTTGCAAAAATGAATGCATGTCTTTTAGTATTCAGGAATACTGAACTTTAATGAAAAGGACTTCATGTTTTTGCATTAAATGTATTTCTGTTTTACATACCGCTTTTTAACTCTACACTTGTCTTGTTTTTCTCTGCTATCAAATGTCATAGCAGGATTACCATCAGTGTTCATACCCAGACCTAGGTCCAAAATACTTTTGTTATAAAATGACGATGAGTGGTTAAAAATGTTGCTTGTCTTAAATGCAGGATGGATGTTTTTGAAGAACAATTCAAAAACCATTTTTGCATCATATCTTTCATATTATTTTGCTTATTCCTTTCTCCTTCTTAATTCTATTATTATTATTAATTATATATTATAATATATATTATATATTTTATATATATATATATTATAGTCTCTCAAAACAGACAAAAGTCTTCACTTTAGCTTTTCAGATAATTATGGGATTTTAAACATAAATATCCATTTTATACTGGCTATTTTTCAGTATACTTTTAAAATTCAGATTACTGTATCTATAACTTTAACGGTATTCTCTCACGTCAAGAACTTCACAGTCAGGTTAATACCTACTTAAATGATATGATCAAACTGAGGGGCAGTGGGAATTTTATCTATTTATTTTTATTTATTCTTTGAATGCCATATATTTTGGGAACACCTCTAGAGTTAATATACTATAAAACAGGTTTTCTCTCAGATTTCTTAAACAGGTTCAATCTACTTCCATACTGTCTGTAAGAGCTTTTCTATTAACTTCATTAGGTAAAAGCATCAAGACAGAATTCAGACATGTTCGTTTCCACTTTTCAAGAACTCTATAGAAATTGCCAAGGAAATTGTGATTTGGATCACAAACAAGCACCCTTTTTCTTTCTTTTTGAGTTCAGAAATGAATCCATAAATAAGTCAGAAAAAATGTACAGGATTTTTTTCTTTTTACTTAAAAAGTCTGTCGCTTCTAACTTCTTCTGCAATGGAAGCTCAGGTAGAGGTCTTTTTTTTTTTTTATGATGGTATGCAAAACTTCAATGCCATCTATAAATAAGCAGATTTGTGAATTATAAAGCACTAATATATCAATATCATATTATTATAATGTTCCTATACCATGCTCTGTAAAGAACACAACCTCCTGGCACAGAATAATCGAAATGTAATATTTGCTTTTAAAGAAGTCAACTTCCAAGAAAACAAAAAAGAACACCCTGACTGTTTAGAAAGGCCATACGCGAAAATACCAACACTGCCAGAAGTAATGCTGATGCTCGGAAGTAGGACCTATCAGATCTTTTCTGTCTATGATTAATAATGTTTTATCTTTAATATTTTATCTTTATCTTTACATAAAATAGAAGACTAAAGATACCACAACAATCTGCTCTTGAATTCCACAGCAATGACACTTATCAGTGTACAGCAGTAGTATTTTTGTGAATTTCAAAATAATTTATGTTTCTGTATTTCAATATAATACAAAAAAAAAAAAGTGTTCTGAGTGTGCAAAAAAAGCTTTTAGTGTAACTGTAGACCTATTCTATAAAGTTCTGTATCATTCAAAACTATCAAAGATGCACTGAGGGCTGGAGAACCTCTCCTATGGAGACAGTCTGAGAGAGCTGGGCTTGTTCAGCCTGGAGAACAGAAGGCTCTGGGGGACCTTAGAGCAGCCTTCTGTTGCCTAAAGGAGCTGACAAGAAGGCTGAAGAGGGACTTTAAGGGCCTGTAAGGACTTTGACAGAGGAGAGATGCAGATAAGATGTCAAGAAGTTCTTCTCTGTGGGGATGGTGAGGCCCTGAGGTTGCCCAGAGAAGCTGTGGCTGCCCCATCCCTGGAAGTCTTCAAGGCCAGGTTGGACGGGGTTTTGAGCAACCTGGTCTAGTGGAAGGTGTCCCTGACCATGGCAGGGGATCAGAACGCGGTGGTCTTTACATTCCCTCCCAACTCAAACCATTCTGTGATTGTATGGTCTATAAAAGTAGTGAAATATAATCAGCAAAACTGAAGGCTGGATAGCACTCATCAGTATGAGTCTGACCCAACAGCTCATTAAAAAAACAGTTATATATTGCAAATATTTTCTGCTAACACCAAAATTCACAACTACTAACACCTACACAAGTAGGTCTGCTTGACCAATTCCTATTTATTAAGGCCTATCCAAGAGATAGAGATAGGAAAGCAACAACTGAAAATATTACACATGTACTCTGGGAGGAAATGGGAAGAGTGAACTTTTTAACATAAAATTTTAAAGTCTGTTAAGTTTATATCTCATAGAAATGAAAAAAAAAAAGAAATTATTATAAATTAGTTTGCTAAAAATCAATCTCTGATATTTTGAAATCTTCCCCATGGCTTACAGTCTTAAAGGATGTCCTTCCCTTGGCAATGGCACTCTGCGAGAGAAATATTAAACATCTGTTCTGCAGGAATGGGAATGCACAGATGCCAGCAAGAAATTTTAGTCTGAACAAATTTCCTATGCTTTCTAGAAAAAAATCTAACTAAAATATTAATCTGGGCCACCTGACCAATAAGGTATACAACATTTGAATATGGATTTGATTTTAACACAGTGCCAAACCTGGCATCAATACACTATTCAGAAAAGATTAGTGAAACCAGCATTACTTAAAAAACACAAATTCTTAATTTCAATTTCAAAACAAACTTTGTAATGGGTTTCTGTAAACAGCCTTTAAAAATCAGTGTCAAAATCATGAGTGCGTCTTCTTAATCAATTAATGTTCGTATTAGGGATGATAATTTATAAATCTCAAACTATTGCCAAAGAACAGGAAATTCAAAAATAACCTGCGGTTTGCAATAAAAAAAAAAAAAAAAAAAAGAAAAGAAAATATTCCATGTGCTATTGGGCCAACTTGATGGACTACAATTAAGGTATCAGTTGCATTCAAAAACATCAGAAAGCCCTTGCAGCAAAATGCTTCATACATTCAACTCTGGTTGCACAATAAATAATTTCTAGCAAAACTGATGATCTGAGTGGGCTCTGAGTAACCCCGAATTTCTTATTGCCTCTAAACTACATTCAGATTATTCAAGTATGATAATTATGTTGAGATTAAAGCCACATGAATGTCCTGAGACTCACTCCAGTATTTTTAACTTTAGCCACAAAACTAACATAGTTGTAGGGCATGATTCTCATTAATGGGATACACAGTGAACTCTAAAATGTCACTGAGAGCTTGTGCTCATTTTGGCTCCCCAGGGAATACGCCAGGCTGAAATAATCAGAAAATAAACATTCAACCTACTACACTAACCTAATTAAAAATCCCTGTAAGCAAGAAAAATATATAAATGTTCAATGAGATACACAAGTTAGATTTTTTATTTGGCTCACCCAAAGAGCTATTTGTAAAATCAGAACCAATGGTTATTGTTAATTAAATGCTATTCTAGCTTTCTCCATCATAGTAACAGCTGTTGCGTCTAGTCTAGCTCACAAAGCTCAGTCAATACATGACACTAGCACTCAATTTCCAGATCAAGATCATGAAGGCTGAAGATCTGCAACCACCAATGTAACTTTGTTTTTCAGGTTATAATTATGTGGAGCATGTGTGAACTGTAGAATGTCAACTGAATAAATACATTAGGAGAAACCATGTAACTCGTTAGCAGATTTTAGAACAAAAAGGTACAACTTGGTAAGTCCAAAGACCTGCCAAAAATTAATGTGAAAGACCAAGACAGATTTTCACACTGAAAGCCCATATCAAACAACACAGTCAACTTACTGATCTGATAAAGTATCAGTGCTGAAATCTGATCAAACTGGTACCTAATGCAATTAAAACATTTATGAAATGTGTCATTGGCAAACGTGATTCCTACCCAAGCTGAGCTTCAGCACATCTGGCCTGTGTTCAAGGCCAGGTTGGACAAAGCCTTGTGTGGCATGGTTTAGTGTGGGGTGTCCCTGCTTATGGCAGGGTGTTGGAACTGGATGATCTTAAGGTCCTTTCCAACCCTAACGATTCTATGATTCTATGATTGTATGTGTGTTTGAGTGGCTTGAAGTCTGGATGCCACTCCAATGATTGTTAGAGATTTCCTTTGCTCCCCCACATAAAATTCTTTGCCAGAGATTATGCACAATTCAGATTGAGGTTGGGATTTAGAGAAAAGATGTTTCCTGAAGCTATAGACAGAAATATTAGCAAACTAGGGTGAGATTTTTTTTTTCAGCCCTACTCTTCCTATCTTTCAAACTCTTCCATTAACACATCTTAACATTCACACTCCTGCTATCCATGTGCTCTGCGCTATCCATTTGTGCCTCACTCATGGCACATTCTTGTAAGGTCAGCTACAGCTTTCCACTCTCCTGCCAACAGGCAACCAAATGTTGGGATCTTTTCTTTATTCGCTGCTTTATTCAAGGTTGCTATTCTAGCCTGCAGTAACACCTTCTCCTGATGGTACAGGAAGGGCTCACCCATTTGCTGGCATCTTTCTGTTGACTCTCTTTGGGATGGCCCAAGAGGTTTGCCTCAGGTTGCTCTGACGTGCATTACGCTTAGGAAAGTGTCCTTGATGTGTCTAGAGGTGAACAAGTTTATAAGTAGTACAGAACAATAGTGGTTTCCTGGGATGGTGTTCATGGATACCTCTGGCAGCATGGGCAAACAGGTCATGGGTAAAGTGATGTGAACAAAACAATATCAGTTCTGTGGTACGGAATCTGGGTCAACTTTTGTGTTCTCTGCACTGGTTTGGACATTATTTGAGTGTGCCTTCTCCCTTCCAGCTCCCAAAGTGCTAACTAACTGCTTCAAATTTGACAATAAAATTTAAGTTAGTCACATATCAGCCTATCTTTAGTAGATCAGACTTCTAAAAGATGAAGGCTCATTGCCGTTCAACCTAGGTTTTGTAGGTTTTCTGCATTGCAAAGTATTAAAGGACTGAATTTCCTTCCAAAAAGGGGGTAAAATGGAAATTTGCAAGGACTAGAAGTGACCTGATAATTTTGTTTAGATGGTTAAAGTATATTTGTACAAAGCAACACATTTTACATATTACGTGTATAAGTTAGTTGGCCAAGCCAGTCTGCTTGTCAGTGGTATGCAAGACTTAAATTCCTCTTAGGATATAATGTATGTACTGTGACGCTGATCTTGCAAAGCCTTATTCATGCACGTGAGGATTATTTATATAAGGCTTAAGGGGATCAGTTCCTATCATCCAAGTGTGCAAGGTTTCATGACTATTTGCTGCTTGGGTTTGTTTGCTGTTTTTTGTCAGGTCACTGGGAATCCTGCAGGGAAATGTTAAGATCAGTAACTGTTGACTGGAGAGACCTGGTACAGTAAAAGCCAAAGAAAACAAGAGAGTTGCCTTGTGTTCCAGCGTTGAAACTACTCTTTTAAAAGGGAGAATGGAGTTGTGCAGGGAGGAGTAGGGATCCGTGCTCCTTTGTGCCTCTTAATGGCATATTAATGGTCTGACATGTTTTAAAGCCAATACTCTGGAGTATTTAAGCCTCACTAGCTACAGGGATTTGCAGAGTCGGAGGTGGAGAGGGGTTTACAAAGAGCCCATCAGCTCCTCCAGATGACTGTCGCAGATGTCTTCCAGTGTATACTGACCGTTTGAGAGGAAAAAAGCACAGTCTTAACCTCTGTCTGAGTTATTTTCACTTTGTTTTCTGTGTAAATTCCCAGGGGTTTTGTTTGGTTGTTTTTTACGTTTGCTGCAGGTTTTTGAATGGAATAACATGAAAATAACAGATACAATTTTGTAGCGTTTCCCTTTATATTCTAAGCAGCTTTTATAAATTTTATAAAGTCCTCATTTTATCCTAATCGATATAGCAAGGACATAAAATAGCAGCAACTAACTCTCTGGATTGCTGGCATAATTTCTGGGGGGAATCTGCTCTAAACTACAAGACAGCCTCACCTGTAGCACACTCTGCCTCTTCTTGTGCATTTGGGTAGTACTCGGCACTACTTTGTTTGTAGTCTTTTCTCACTTTCTAGAAATAAGACCATTTTCCACAAAGAGAAGCATGCAGAAGAGAAACTCCCCACACGTTTCCTATTGATCTATTCAGTACGATAGATTTTTCCTTTGCGTGTCCTCCGTTGAAGCATTAAAACCTACTGTTCTGCTTTGGTGCTTCTACAGTTTCCAGCTGTATTATGCGAAAGTTGGTAGCGGCGTTCCAAAGCCGAGGACTTGATTGGCAAGTTTTAGCTGTGAGTACATTTTCACAGCTGATCCATAAATCCCCGACAGACCATTAGGAGCTTCGGAGCAGCTCTGGCAAGCTCCCCTACAATAATTGTAGTTTTAAGTTTGTTATATTTAGTTTTCTCACCTCTTAGCTGGATGCCGGGGGACCTCGCTAGCAGCAAACCAGCTCTGTATCTCCTTTTTCCTCCACGCTGGCAGTCAGTACGAGTAGCTCGGCATGGCAGGAAGGCTTGCTCGTTGAGTCCCAGTGGACAAGGCTGAGGCTGTCCAAGGGTGTGATTTGTGACAAATGGATCCCAGATCTAGGGTTAGACATTTCAGTAACTCGAGCAGATCTGGAGCAGTACATCATTTCTCACCCCCTGCCTCCAGCCCTTGGTCTTAAGAAATGAGAGAATTGTCAAGGGAGCCAGAAAGAAAATGCTTGTTCAAGCTGCAACAAGGCAGAGTTGTATATAACTGTGTGAGACAGACGCAGCTCTTAATTTAAATTCCCTGAGGTAATTGTACTTATTTATCTGGAGGGAAGCTGGCTGAGTGACCAGCTTTTAGGAGTGACCGCTGCCCTAAGAACAGAACTGCATGGATGGCAGTGATGAGAACAGCAGGCGTGTCAGGGTGTGCTAGTAATGATGTTGCAGGAGCCCCTGGAAGCCTGGCTGCAAGACCACATCCCCTTTAGGCTCACTTCTCTATACACATGCGGTAAACCCAGTTGCTATAGTGACTATATTGCATCTTTTATAAGCACTGGAGAACACTGCTTATACTCTAGGACCCTACCAGACAGCCTAATAAAGCCAGAGGAGATGTTCCTATTCCCTGGATTTGGATCCTGCTGGAGGGGCTCTGGAAGTAAACTCAGACTTGGCTGCTTGTTTGAGCAATTAATGAGTATTTTGTATGTTTCCTTCTTAAATCTGAACTGCTTTGCCAACGATGTATTACCACTTGGTGGAGCCTGGTGTATTACCTTGTTGAAAGGACCAGGGGGCTGTGTAGGAAGAAAGGGTGTGTCTGCATGGTAAACTCTTCCAAAAGGATATTTTTTCCCTTTCTTGAAGAGGGAAAGATAAATTGAATATCCTTTGCAAATAAAACCAGCCCCTCATACTTATAACCCATGATTGATTTCCTTACACAGGAGTGTGGTAGAGAAGCATTATCTGAGCTGCTATGAAAAGGAAAGGAAGAAGAATTGGTGGTCTTTTAATTGAATTTTCTCTTTTAAGAGCAAAACAAGCAGAAATTTCATTCATATTAAAAGCTCCTTCAAATAAAAAGTCCTTCATGTTACGATTTTAATTTAGGAGGATCAGAAGCTTTGTTGATTAGGGTCTTCTTAGGATAAGGATATAGTAAGCAACTATAAATAGTGATACAGTGAGTGATGATCTCACTCTACAAACTTTGTGTTGAACTTAAGCAGGAGAAAGTAAAAATATCAGCTGACAACCGTCTTGCAAGGAGGCATGTCTGATTAAAATAGAGGGTTCTTCAGTAAATGAAACAGAATTGGTCATCTCTTCAATCCCTAGTTTCAAGTGCTTTAACTTCGTTTGATGCAAGAAGTCAAGTGGAAGGTGTCATTACTGTGGTGGGAATAGAGTGCTGTTGATGCCCAGGCCAGTTTTGGTATCTGACGCTCCAAAGTAGAAATGCTAGGGGTGATAAGAGTAAATGAGCTAATTACGTGTGTGCAAACAAAATGCAGAGCATGCTTCAGCTGGGAGAAAGGGCGATCCCTGTCATCTGCTTATCATAATGGATAAAAGTTTTCAGATCAGTATGGAATTTTTAACATGAATTGGGATTGGGGTAGGATTGTGGAAAAAAAATTACAGTGATTAAAAATGCAAAACTTTGTTAAGAAACGAAAGGTGTCAGTGATGTGGGTGCAAGCAAACTACATGTATCTTCCTAGGTTCATCTGTGTGAGTGTTGTGCTCTGCTTTATGTCCTCAAGGACTGGATGGATGAGAAGCAGGTCACCCAGAGGACAGCATGGACCTCCTATGCTCTTGGGCAAGCAGTTCACCACAGTAATGGGCTATAGATAAGAATGGCAGGGCATCCTCTCCTCGTAATTGCTGACCAGCAGGCTGCTAATGCAAACTTCCACTAACTCACATTTGGCATCCTTGGCAAATAAAAATGCAAATGCTTATTTGCTGGAGTGAATCAATGACCAGTGTTTACATACGTGAGAAGTTTCCAGGTGAAGCCTAAGGTGAATCCATAACTAAAGGCTAAACATAAGAGGGGGTGGGTGAATCTAGAGTCTTATTGCTGATTGTTGCTCTAAAATACAAGCAAAGGAATGCAACTGTGGAAGTCAAGGGGGAGTTTAGCAGGCTTGATTTCACTGCAGGGTTAACTCGGGCTCCTGCCAAGGTTTTAACCACTACCATCCATGAGGCAAAATTAGGTAAAAGGGTACTTTTGAGACAGTTGAGGATTCTGAGGAGAGTCTGACCTTCACTTGGATAGCTGACGGTTTGGGAAAAATATGTTGGAAAAATAACCTGCTTGTGGTTATCCGCCTTTTCCACCATTCCCTGAAGGACACGAATGTTCTCCATGTGGTGCTGTTGAGCAGGAAGGGCTTTAGCCCTGCTCTGCTCTGAGAATTTGACAGACTGAAATGGTGTTGAATGGGCTGGGAGCTGCTATGGGGAAACTTGTGCTTGGGTTAGGTTAATCAGAGATAAGGTGAAGTGTGTGAGGGAACCATTCCCAAAGAGTAATCAATCTTTCTGTATGTGGGGAAAAGCCAATGTACTTTTCCCCAGCTTCTCTGGGAGAGCCTGGGCATTACGATGGTGTTAAGTCGAACATCTTTTCTGGGTATTTTTCCATGCTTTTTCCATGCAGTCTTGGTCTAGCTGGCATCAATGTTTTCTTTCCCAGCTATTAATAAAAATGAGAATGAGGTTCAGTTTACCTCAGGGTGCAGACTCAGTCATTTGCTTTTCCCTCTTCATGAAAGTGGCTTGTTTACAGCTTTAGTAATTGCAAGAGATGAATGATGGGAAAGCTCAGTGTCTTTTCCTCCGCAGATGTTCTTTACCTGTGCGGTGGCCGGGAGGTTCTGTATATGTCTTTGGGAGTACAAGTGATTTGAAGCAGCAAACCGGGGTTTTTTCCTGATTGAAAGGGTGCTTAGACTTACCTAGAGCTACAGCAGGCTATTAATAGAACATACTGCATTTCCTTTGCATAAAAATACGAAGGGCACTTTGCTGAGAAAAAATCCTGCTGTGCCTTTATGTCTTTGGGACCAGCTTATCACCCAGCTAAAATTAAAAGGTGAAGTCAGTCAGTTCTTGCTCTCTATTTTTAAACTGCTTCAGCATCTGAATGTGAGTGTGAAATCTTTCTTTAGGCCTCTCTTAACTTAATTACCTACTTATTTGAAATATTCTCTTCTCAGATTGCTGAACTCTGTGTTCATCT
Source organism: Loriculus beryllinus (assembly GCA_039877255.1). NCBI lineage: Eukaryota > Metazoa > Chordata > Aves > Psittaciformes > Psittacidae > Loriculus > Loriculus beryllinus. The sequence goes on from JBCJKH010025799.1 coordinate 44,931, forward strand.
TCTCTGTGGACGCACTTTAGTTACTCGGTGTTTGTTTAATTGGTTGTGTGCTTAATTTGCAGTTCTGTAGTTATTTACAGTGATGGAAGCCTCGTGGTAAGTGTTTAAAATCTATTTTGATCTGTTAAAGAATTAGCAAGTAGATGATGTTCTTGTCTGTCTGCTCTGTGCTTTTCTTCTGGAAAATGCCACAAGGAATCCCACTTTAAAAAAGTGAAACCAAAACCAAACCAAAACCAAATCAGTAAAAAGAATTAAACCGAATAATTTTTATTTGACCTTAATAATAGAAAATGATGTAACAACAGAAAATGTTTTGTTATTTTCATTTCTTGAAGTATTTTGTTCTGTGCAGGCTTATTCCTATTTTATTTTGTTTATGTGCCTTCTGTTTGAGTAGAAGAGGTGATGTGGGCGCAGCACAGGAGATGCAGTTGAACTGCTTGTAAGCCATAGATTTGTCCCTTTATTCTACTGATTTGCATTTGAATTCTTTTTCCTGCATTTCAGTGAATCTATGAAAAATGCCTGTCAACCACCTTTGAAATGACATTGAGTCCTCTTTGCTTGCATCCAGAATTGTTTTCCAGTCTCTTAGTTTCTTAGCCTGCAGAGGGTGTGCTTTCCTCCTTCAAACCCTCATCTCCCAGTGCAGTGCCCATCACTGTCTGATCACACTGCACTGAGAGCTCAGCACAGCACCCAGAGGTAGGAAAGGAAAAGGGTATCTGTCCTTTGTGACATCTGTCCATCGATTCCTTTGACTGTCAGCTGAAGCACAGGCTGTGGGACTTCTTCCCTATTGATCCCCTTCACAGTGAAAGGGACACTCTTGAGACAACACAGTGTTTCTCTGCATCCTCTTTTGGGACTGACTATTGATCCTAAACATACTACAAAGTGTTCTCTTCCTTCTCAGTGTTTTCCTGGTTTCTTTGCTTTTGCCAGTGGGAGCAGCTGTAATATGGAAGATCTCAGGAGAGTCTTCTCTGCAGTTTTCCATGTTTGGTCGAGCAGTGATCAGGCTTCACTGTGCTGGGTTGTGTTTTCCAGGTCCCTGAAGCTGGGTGAGCTGGTAATCTTTGAAAGCTTTCAAATGCTCTTGGAGTGTGCATATGGAATTCTGTATGCAATCCTAGCTTTGACAGCTGGACGAGTGAACCAACTGTCTTTAGGGTGGCTGGTACCTGGTGATGGCAGTGAGTGTGGTTATATCTCCCCAGGCAGATCCCACGTGCTCCTGATCTGTTATACTTCCATATCCATCCCTCCCCCCTTTACCAGGAATACTGGAGATCTCATAGGTTTGGGCGTTAGATGACAACACATTCATACTGCTGGTGAGAAACATGCTGCTATTCATGGTGTTTAGTGGCAGTATAGTTAGATAGCTAGACAGTGATGTTAAGTAACAAACCTGGAGCCACAGACTTTTGGACGCATCTTCCCATGCCAATCTTGGAACAGTTTGGAACAGTTGGAACAACTTGGAACAGTTTGCCCATTAATTTTTTCCAAGCTTCCACCCCCTTCTTGCCTTCTCCAGAAAACCCTTGGCAAACAATCTCTGCTGTAAACCCTCCTGCCTCAGTTGGCCACTGCCCTTTGTTGATGCTGTCCTGTCCTGTTCCCATTGCTTCAGACTGAAAACTTGTCAGCACAGAGGTTTTTGTGTCTTGCAAAGAAACACACAGACCCCTTCTTCTTTCAGAGATAAAAAGTTGCATTTTAAGACTCTAAATATGGACAGGATGTTCATCTAAGTAATAGGGGATTTTGTATGGCTAATTATGTTCATAGATTTTCTTTTCTTCAACCAGAGACTGCACTCCGGTATTAGAAATGCTCTACTAACAGTACCCACAGAACTTCTGCTGCTGGCATTTTTGTCTGCATCTTCTGCTGCTCTTTAGGTTTTAAATCTGATTGGTTTTGTAAGTTTGTATTTGTAAATGAACATAGATACTGTGCACCAGTGAAACATGTTTGACAAAAGCATCTCGACAGAATCAGTGGGTTTTAACCTTGTTCACATACTTGTGTGCTTGAAATGGAGCCTGGAGAATTTGTCCTCTGGAATCTTAAATTATGTTTTGGCCGGTGGAAATGAAGCACCTGACAGCATTAAGCTATCAGAAGGATTTCCAGTTGTGGGCAAGCAGCCATTCTGCATATGTTAATCCATGGCAGGAGATTTGGACAGCTCTTGATTTACTAGCACTCATCTGTTCAATGTAAGCTGGAGATCAGCACAGCAGTTACCTTTAACATTGATTGAAGAGTACTGAAAGGAAAGGAGAATTTTATGGGTATGGTGCAAATCTAGCAGAATGGCTAATTGTACTTCTGTGTAATCCTATCAGTGCATTTCTCAAGGTGGCCAAAGGAACTGTTTTATAATTGCTACGGTTGTTTAAAACTATCTTGCCAGCTTTGTCTCATTATAAAGCAGACACTTTAAATTCTCTAATGTCCTTTTCTGTAGATTGGATTAAGTAATGGGAGAACTAGAAACTGCATCTGGGTTTTAACAGCTTTGATGTTCATACATTGGTTTGAACGCTGCAGAGTTTACGTTAATGGATTTATTTGCGAGATAAACATACGGATTTAAAACTAGACTGCAAAAAATCTTGCATTTTCTTCATATTGAGGCTTTAAATAGTTTTGATGGTAGACTTTATCTGAAGAATTCGAAGGATACTCGTTTTTATTTCCAAAATGGTACATAGACTCATAGAATCATAGAATAGTTTAGGTTGGAAAGGATCTTAAGATCATCCAGTTCCAACCTCCCTGCCATAAGCAGGGACACCCCACACTAAACCATGCGACCCAAGGCTTCATCCAACCTGGCCTTGAACACTGCCAGGGATGGAGCACTCACAACTGCCCTGGGCAACCCATTCCAGTGCCTCACCACCCTCACAATAAAGAATTTCTTCCTCATATCCAGTCTAAACTTCCCCTGTTTAAGTTTTAACCCATTACCCCTTGTCCTATCTCTAGAGTCCCTGGTGAAGAGTCCCTCTCCAGCATCCTTGTAGGCCACCTTCATGAAATGTATTTATTTAAGTGGGGAATAAAACTAAAAAGACAGGTCATAAAGTGGTGTTCACTAAAACATAAAAGTAATTCAAAGATTCCTGTCCTGTGATCTGATATCAAAACCAGAGGAAATCACTGTCTTGTGTAGCACAACACTCAGGTGGAATAGAAAACATCTCTCTCAATATTAGTAATAAAGATGTATGTAATGTATCAATGTTTTTATGCATGCGTGCAGTTTTTGGTATGTCTGTGTTCACACACTTACATACAGTTTTACTTATTTAAGGAGATCATTCACACATATATAGTTTTCCTTAATTTAGAGATCATTCACAAGTTTAGCTATTAATATTGCCAGCTTTTCCCAACATATAAATGCTCCATTGTGGTCTCCCAGACAGCTGTTGTGTCTACCAGAAAGACCCGTTCTCCTTTTAGCAGGGAATTGTGTAAAAATGATGCTAGGACAATGATGTATGTGACAAACTATTTTGTTTTAAAGGTCCATTGGTTTCTTACCACATTTCTGGGGCTGTCTGGATCAAAGCATTGATATGATGGAAACTGTCTTTATATTTCCAGGGCATGATTTTAAAAGCAAACAAACAGACCTGAAGTGTTTGAAATCCAACCCAATGGTTTGGCTTTTCTGTCAGCTGAGATTTCAGATTATTTCATGGCCTGTGGCATGACCTAACTTTTACAGAAGCTTCTATAAGTCACTCCTTATAGGTTTTACCACACTTGTAGTAGATTTGTGATGAGGTTAGCCTGGCACGATTTGTTTTGAGGGTTGAGGGTTTTGGGAGCTGAGAATGTTATTTGAGCATGGCTTTGTATAGAGAATGAGTGTGTATGTACGTAAACATACTAGTGTCTATATGCACATGGAATCATAGAATAGTTAGGGTTGGAAAGGACCTTAAGATCATCCAGTTCCAG
>JBCJKH010025799.1:49023-69567 GCA_039877255.1 Loriculus beryllinus
TAGAATAGTTAGGGTTGGAAAGGACCTTAAGATCATCCAGTTCCAGCCTCCCTGTTGTACATGTGTTTTCTTGAGCTGTGGATAATAACCCAGTTGCGTGTCTCCTCAGGGATACTGAATATTTGAAAGTAAGATGGGGATGGGTGCCTGGGAAAGCCAGTCAGGAGGTTTCATTTGCTGAGCTCTCTGCAGGTTGCCCTGTCAAAATATAACACAAGGAGCACGGTGGGATATGTCAGCCCAGGGCTATCTGTAAAGGGGATCTACAGTGAAACTAAACGGCTGTGTGTTGTTGACCCTGGTGGCTTTCAGCCATGGACCAAGTTTCACACAAACGGATCTAAGTGCTGTTGTATAAACTTCGCTTCGCGTGTCAGAAGTGGTGCTAGTCCCTTGCTGGCAAGGAGCATGTCCAGCTTCTCCTGCGGCGAAAGCAAGCCCTGCAGCACATGCATCATGGGCCAGAAATAAGACAGGATCCTCATGGGAAAAGTAGGTGATACTAAAGGCAACTGTGACTATACAAAACACAGTATTTGGCTGCTGAGTTGTTCTCGGTGCATTCTTTGGGCTGCATTTCTCTTCAGCAGCTGACCATGAGTAGCATTTTCTGCCCCTCCCTGCACAGGAATAACATATAGCCCAGGAATAACATATAGCCCCCATGACTGCAGTGGCTCTGCCTGCTGCCAGCCAGTTCCACTCCATTCACTGGGCTGTTTGGGGCAGTGACGTTAAATATCTGTGTTGCTGCTGTCAAATGCCAAATCATGCTCCTGAATCTCAGTGCATGCCTAGTAGAAGTTGCTAGCCAGTCACTGGGAAATCTTCAAATCACCTTGCTGGTTCTAGAGAGCTGTATCTCAGTGTGGTTTCTCTGAGCTAACTAATCCACAGCAGGACAGTTTATCGGTGGAGATTTGCGTTGGTGTGTAAATCAGTTAAGGATATAAGCTGAGCTTCAGATTTGTACTTAGGTGTGTTTTTTATTAAACACAATACCCCACTTAGGGTTTCAGTAACATATTTTACAAATCACTGTTCAGATGCTCTTTCTGGAGCTTGAATGGTTACGTTATAAATGAAGAACTGATTCAGGAGGCTTCACAGCATTAGTGATTACCTTGTAATGTATTCCAGATGGCAGAACGTGATGTATTGCATACTGCCCAGTCTGTTTCACTGCACTCTATGCTCTGTCATACCCAGTAACTAACAAAGAGACTTCAAGAAGCTCATCGGGCTGTTATGACAATAGCTGGTTAATCCACACGTTCTTTTATTACGTTATGAAAACTGCAGATTAAAAATCACTTGGTGAATGCAGGAAGATTGGTTGGTACTCAAAGCTGTGTGAGAATTAGATCTGCAACTCGGTTTAGCTTATTCACCCAAGTGTAGTTTGAGATAAATGCCACTTAGGGCTATGATGTAGTTTACATCTGTTCAATTGCAAGTTTCTCTAGCAGCGCTGGGCAGTGTTGATTGCTTTTCTATGGAGAAGTGATGGGAATGTTTGTTTGTTGTTGCTTGTGTTGTGAAATAAAACTGCAGCACTAGCATCACTGGTTGTGTGGGCACAGTGGGTAAGGTCACATTAATTGCAGCTTGCAGTTGCTCATAATTCTGCCAGAGTTCATGCAATAACGTTGTTTACTAACTGGAGCTTTTATTAGGCATTTGAAAGGCAAAGCCATCAAATTTAAGTAGACACTTGGCTTAGGATTTTCTCAGCATTAATTGAAGGCGCCAGAGGTACTGTGCTGGGACAGGTGCAGTCTTGCTGTGCAGAGGCAGGATTTGAGGAGTACATGGGGAATGAAAGCCCCCTGTGCATCCTGACATCCAGCCGTGTACGGCTTCTCACTTGAACACACATCCAAGAAGGCTGCAAGGGAGATTAGGGCTGGGGAAGAAGGTTTCAATCTACTGGCAATTATCCTGTAAAGTAGGCACTACTTTGGGCTATACTACCCTTTCGTTAAGCCCAGAATAATGGGCTGGAAAGATGAATAACAAGAGAGACATAAATACACGGTATTAACTAGCTTCTGGAAAGGAGGAGAAAATGTCTTGAAGTGGGTTTAGTATCTTGTGATTATCTCATCATTCATGGAGCAGCTGCCCCTAGTTTGCCAGTGATAGGATGTAGACTACTGCACTGGTTGATCTGATCTGGCTTGCCACTTCCTACCCTGTCTGTGTGTGTTTGGACAATGAAGGTTGGAACAGGAGCTGGGAAGCACTATAAAGAAGAGCAGTTTCCAACACAGTTGTCATTTTGACGGTTGTGCCATGTTTGCCTGTGTTGCTGTTTTACCCAGTGACTTCCTCATCTGGTTTCTATCATGCATGACATTGCCTGGCTGGTGGCTGTTTTTGTTTTTCCTTTATCATGTGTGGGGAATTCCACAGTTTAGTGTCAAAACATCCCCTGGTAGGGGAGGCGGGAAGAGGAGAGGTTTACATGTCTCATGTCTCATTTTACAGTTTCCTGATGATCTTCAGTTTGGCTGCTTGGAGGGAGCATTTGTTGCTCATAGTCACTCAGTCCTGGCTTGTTTATTGACTCAAGCTGTCTGTGCTCACTGTGGTATTGCTGGTGATTAATGGTTTTTGCTGTTCTGATTTCTACAGCTTGTCCTGTGAAACAAAATTAATGACAGTGGCTTTTGGAAATTGAGGAGTAGCAGAGACCTAATTGCGTTTTCATTAAATACTCACTGAGTCGAGGGCAGGGCTGTGATGCTCAGTTTTACACAGCCTCTTTGCTACTGTGTCTTTTGCTAAGAGTATGTGGAAAATGGGATCACCAGTGAAATAAGGGCTGGGAGAGAGGACAGAGGAGGGTTAAAAGTCCAGAAAGGATGGTATTTTCATGCACTTCTTCTACAGTTCCTCTCCCTATCTTCCATATTCCTTAGCAATTTCTCCTTCAGGTTTTGTGCTACACAAAACCTTTCCAGTCATCCTGATGTCCTCTCATGTCCTGATCTACCAGATCCCTAGTTTCTCCTCCACAAAACATTCATTAGTTCTATCTTCTTTTGTGTAAGAATTGGCTGCTTCTTCCTCAACAGCTAAACCTTGTGTATAAAGCACAAAGAAGAAATATCCATTGCTTTTTTCCCATTGGCAAGCAATGCCACATAAAATCACAGCAGACTGACACCTGGAAAGGTTTTTGTTCAGAAATCCAGCCCACTGACCTGGTTTAAGATGATGGGAATGGAATTGTGTGAGAGAGGCCGAAGATTTTCAGAGGTGATAGAAATAGAAAACTTTATGTTTGGAAGTGTAACATTTATCAAAGGCCAGGAAGTGCTCCATTAACAGTGTCTTTCTGGCACTATAGGCTCTGTACTCCGAAAACATTTGACTTTGTGGATGGAGAGGGCAACCATAAAAGACATTAACTTCCTGGGGAGGAATAGGGAGCCCTTTTCTGTGCTTTAAAGAGGCTATAAACCAAGTCTAAATCCTACCTCGAAGGGCAGAGTGCTGCTGTAAGCATAGATTTTGTGTTGGCTCAGCACACAGAGCGTAGTTCTCGTAGCCGTAAGCGTGAAAGATCAGGGTTGCATTTAGCCCATAACAATCAACTCCGTGATATGCTGTAAGTCATAGAAACTTGAGAAATTTATGAGGATGTGTTGAGTTTGATTTTGGTACATTGGGACAGCTTTTAAAATTCCATCACTGTTTAAAGTGGTGGTGCCGGTGGGAAAGTCAGTTCATTGAAATACAGTGTCTGAAGAGATTTTCCTCCTCTTATGCTTTTTGTGAATGTACAGTCACCTCCTAATCTTAAGAGAAAGAAGTTATCTGTAAGTGTAAAAGCTGTCTGTCTAGAAGTGCATTCTGTATGCATTTTATGGCTGAAATACTTCCATGTCACTTTTCAGTTGCAGTGGTACAAGATCATTTTAACAGTAATAAGTTAAAAAAATGATTCAGATGCAAGTAAGATCTTTTTGCAAATATTCCTTTGAAATTCTTAATTTAAAACTTGTTCTGCTGTCCGTCTGTCAATCTGCTGTGATTAACTTGTTTCTTCCTACCTCAGCCCCCAATTTCTAATTAGTCCCAATTAGGCAATTTTTGCTCATGAGTAGCGTGGTACCATATTTTGTTGTTGTTTCCTAGAAGCTGTGTTTATCTGAACCAGCAATGTCAGACTTTCACGTTTATGGGAAAGCTACAGAGCAAACTATAAACCACTTCTGCATAAATCACTTCTTTTAGTCTTTAAATGTCAGATTGTACATATTAAATTACTCTTTTTCTGTTTGAAGGTGGAGGTTTTATGAAGCAGCCGCATGGCACGGTCTGGTCAGTCTTTTGTTCCACTTAGAGAAAAAAAGAACAATTTTGGCAGGAATTGTTGAACGGGGATATCAAACTGTATTGCTAATTTCACCCCACTGAGAGTACATAAGCTTATAACTGTGCAGGCATCTTGTTCTGTGCAGAGACTCTTTGGAGTAAGTTAGGGGGGTGTGATGGAACACCCCAGTGTGGATGGGGCAAGCAAAATGAACGATCACTGCAGCGATTCAGTGAGCCAACAATAATGTTCTGTGCCACATCAGACAATTTTACCGTAATTAAATATTTCCTAGTTAAATGTGTTAAACAGAAGTTGTCTCACATTTGTTTATATTGTAGCTCATTATTGCTCACATTATCAGTGCAGTTCTGCTCTCAAAGGTGATTGCAAAAATGTCCCTTTTTTCTGCTTATTCTCTAGATAATTTAGAGCACAGAAACATAAATCGTTAGTTCAAGAAGCTATTACTTTCCGAGAGATACTGGCTTATTCTTACTTTAAATTGTTTCACATTCTTGTATTATATGTTATGCAGAAGGAAAATACATGGTTTTGTCTGTATTCTATTAGGAAGATTTTGTAATTGAGAAAATTGTCTTCCAAAAGCAGGAGTTAATTTTTCTGGCAGAGGAAGTCTGTTTGGGGCTAGAATCCCAGATTGGACTGGCAGATTAAATTCTTTATCGCTTCTGAACTAAACATATATAGTGTGAAAGCTATTTAGAGATGTCTGAATCTCCATGGTGCTATTTTGAATGATTTTTCAGAGCACGTATAGGAAAAACCTTGAATTATTTTTTTACATACAATGATTTTTGTATATTTTCTTAATCACACTTGGAAATAACTAGTTTGTTTAATTATGTGACTACAAATCTTTTAAATAAGAAGCAGTGCACATTCAGGAACAAATTTCAGGACTAATGCTAATTTCATTTGGTTTAGTAGGGGTATTTGTCTTGTTCTGTACACTGATACTTTATCAAATGTGACCAGTTAAGTACTACCCAATAATACCTGTCCTTTTGCTTACTATATACAGATGATTCCCACCCCTTGACTGAAATTTCTGTCCTCCCTGCAACTGTTCAAATCCCACTATACCAGAAGGTCTTGAAAGTCAAATACTAATTATTTTCTAAAGCTTTCTTTTGAATGTCAAGGCTATTGGTAAAATTTTCTTTTAGTAAAAATGCTGAGTAAAATGTGAATGGAAGATTATCTTCTTGTACAACTTTAAAAATCATTCTTCAGTAATTCTTATAGTGAAAATGTCTTCATGCAACAATGTGACTTAGTTGCGATGCAGAATTCCTAAGATATTGCAACTTTGAGAGGTGTTTTTAAAACTTGGTTTCTGATCTTGAATTTTGAAAAAACAGAAATTTATGTTATTTTATACTTTTCAAAGAATCTCTCAGTGCTCAGTTTATAGAATCTAGAATATCCTGGTTTTAAACAGAAGCAGATTTTCCTTTAAAGAAATAAAAACCTTTGTTCTGCTGATTTGCAAAGGAACCGGTGTGTCTTGGCTAAAACACGCACCCCATTTTTATTAATTTCTAATATCTCAGAAACTGGTTTATTTAGTGTTGTCATGAAATTATAAAACTATGCAGTGGAGAAAGTGTGGGTCCGATACCTGCCCATTTGAAATAGATCAAATGAGTTGATTAATAACATCGAGTGGAACCTGGCAGATGATCCTGTCCATGCATTTACGTGATCATTAATCTGCGTACTGTAACGTAACATTAACTTAACAGACTGTCGTGGCCTTAAGTTCTGTTTCAAGCGCTGTGTTCCCTTTCAAAAGATAAACCTTCCATAGGCCAGTGCTTATCTGCGTGGCTTTCCTGCTGGCTGAGGTATCAGTGGGCAACGTGTGCAGTTGAATCTTGCTTGTGTGCTGAGCAAGAACATGGGGAATTACTGATTTTTTTATCAGTAAGAGGAAGAGCTCAAAAGCAAAGATAATGAATCAGAAAAGGTAGTGTATCCATTTAACTTGATGATACCCGTTTGTTATAATGACTTCGAATAACATTTAATAGTTAATGATATTTCTTTCCTGGGTCCATGAAAAGGAAGACAACATAGGGTCTCTTCCTGCTTTGCATGGCTATGCAATCTTTTTGTTAGAAGCATTTGTGCCTCCAATGTGTAGTGTCATTGTGTTGAGTAGCAAAGGCAGGTGAAGGTCTGTGTTTTAAATCCTATTGTGAATGGGGTGGTAGTGGTGTTTGTGAAGGAGACAACTACTTCTATTGAAAGCATAATGCACAGACACAAGAGAAGGGTCTTCAAGGGCAGCAGTTGTTTTTCTTAACTGATCCTGTTGCCGTTGACAAACATGCTTTTCCTCAACCGTGATTCAGAGCTGTTCCCAAATGCGTTACGGCAGGTACGGCTGCCGTTATATATGAAGTGCTTAATGTGGTTTGCAAAAACAACTAACAATGAGATAACTGTGGAAATGTACTCTGCTGCTTTCAGATGCAGTCTATTTCTGACCTGGAAACCTATATCAAGCCCTGGATTTTGTCAGGTCAGGGGGTGGGCATCAAAGACCTTATCTCCTTTTTCCTATTTTGACAACATATTCTTATCCTTCCAGGGTCCTGGGGTGACTGCTTGATAGTGCTGGTATTTGAATTACCTAGGTATGGGAAGTCATGAACCTTTTCTGTTTTTAAGGATACTCATTAAAGTTTCTAGCAAGGCTCAGTGAGCCGCAGGGGTGGTTTTGGCAAAATGATAGTTTCTTCTCTGTTTTCAGTCTCTTGTATCATAACTCTATTGAAGGGGAAGGGGTAAAGAGAAAGAGAAGGAACAATTTACTCAGTATAGGCATTTAAGTGATAAATGGTTCCCTGTCTAAAGACATATTTGTAAAATTTAAGCAGGAATTTGAAGGAGGAAGTGAAAATGTATGAATTTCTGTGCTAACAGAAATGAATGCTCTTTCTTTTAAGCAGGTTGTATAAAAATGTGTTTATTAATAACCATTTAGTTGCCTCCGTCTCTTCAACTTAACCAGACCATGAAAAATGTATTGCAGGAAAATATTTTCCTTAGGGAAAATGTGGAATTTTCTCTCTTCACAGTGGTTTCTGAGAGGTTTTTTTGCCATTTGTTTGCATGCCTACCAGCACGAACAATCATTGTGTAATCGGCAATGGTGGTGAATAGTACCTCAAAACAACATTCAGGTCACAAATAATATGTATTTGAGTTTGTTAGAGCAGCCTGTCAAAAACTAGTATTTAACACCTGCATCTGTATAATCTTATTAGTCAATGGATGCAGATCTCTGTATGAGAAGGAAATGCTGCTTTGAACAAAGGAAAACTGAAATTGTTTCATCTTCCAATATAAATTCTTAATCAGAGAGAGCGTGGTCATCGCAGTGACAGTTCACACGGTCCAGTAACTCATTTGTAAGGTCTTCCTTGGACATCTTCACTGTGTTAACAGCTGTATGTCTAAATGTTCGTTATCTGCTGTATTAATCTCATGGGGTTTTGTGTGAGCTGATTTAAAATGATTGGAAAGAGTTTTATGAAATCTGACTAAGGATAATCTGACTCGGAATATTTCTGTGATGAATGGGAAGAAGTGCTACATGTTGGTATTGAGTAAGATTAAAAAGTAGGAGAGTTGAACAGATATTCCTTGGTATTGTACTTCTTATTTCTATCAGAATAATTTCTCAGTGACAGTCTCGGGTGAAAAATGGGAATTAACTTACACTACAGAATAAATCATAGTTTAATTATGCCATTTTTTTCCTGTAGTGACAAAGATCTTCATATTCTTTCAGAAAATATTGACAGTGTATCGTACTTATTGCTAATTTGATAAATTCTTTCTGTTGCAGTCATTCTCATGAGTGTCACTCCTTTGTTAAATACATGTGCTCATAGTTGTTGTGTTAACTAAAAAATCCAGTGTCACTCTTTGTCCCAGGAGTTTGTAATTCCAGCTACATAGACATGTTAAATTCTTTTATGAAAATTATAAATTTAGCTGCTCTGAAGAGAATCCTATGGATTTTAAATGTAGATTAATCCCCAGTTACTTCTAGGACTAGAGAGGTGGATACAGAAATGTTTACCTGTTAAAAAGTGTACATTCTCTTTTACAGTTAATTGCATGTGGTTTCTGGTTAGAGGTCTGTAGAGCTGCCATATGGAAGCATTTATTGTTTTTAGTGTCATTCACCTGTCTTGAAACTGTCACAAAATAAAAGGGGGGGAAAAAGCTTAGAGAGGCAAAAAAGAAGGAAAAAGAACTACAGTGCGGAATGAGCTGCTTTGGTCCCAACCAGATCCACTCAATCTCTCCAGTTAGAGAGTTGGGATTTCTTCTTTAAGCCACTGATGTTCAAGGATTTAAAAAGACAGTATGTTTTACTTGGTAGTAGAAATGGCTTCACATCCACAATGTGTTGGTATTTCCTATGCTAATGTTTGTCATGGGGACTTTTTAAATTTCCCCAAACCCAGCTTGCAGGCTCTTCACATATCAAACAGGTAATATAGGTCATTGTATCAAACAAGTAATGCAGGTCAATGCTGAGCGTTGTAGATTCCTTCAGTTGTATTTTGCTGTCCTTTCACTTGGAGTTTTCCAAACCAGCGACACGTACTTTTCCTACTTGTGTTTTAGCTGGATTGAGAGCTATGGAAATTGCTTTTCAGCGGATTTTACCGCTGATCTTCAGTATGGTTTGAGTATAACGTTTCCCAGTAAATGGAGCAGCAAAGAAAATCTAATAATCTCATTGCTGATGCAGTGCTGTATGTCCGAAGATTGGAGTTGCTAAATCATGAGCTAAACTCTTTAGCGCTGGCAGCGACCTGGTGCATACGGCACTGAAAGCAAACCTGTGAACGAGTTTAAGCTGCACATTACTCATTTGCACAATATATCAGGAAGGAATTATCTTCTTTAAGAGTAATTAGCTCTGGAACAGTTCTTTACATGTATGTTTTTACTCAGTGCCTATATATTACAGGCATAAAACTAATCTGTTGGTTTTAGAAATCCTTTTATACCAATAAATATATTCCATTTTAATATGCCCAAAGAGCAGCAGCAAGCATGAACTCTTCCAGGAACATAAGAATACATTTTCTATTCCTTTCTGTATCTTCATCATTTATCAGTGAGTTTGTACCAAAAATTAATATTTTAGAGACTCCTGTTCAATGCTCTTTCAATTGCGCTTGCATGCAAAGTTGCCAAAGGTGTTGGTTTGGGATTTTCTGTTTGTTATTCGTTGATCCTGCTGGAGCTTGAAAACTTCTTTTTTAGAAATAGCTCTTTCTCTTAGCCTTTCCTTAAGGAAACGTGCCAGGGAATCCTCCACATGCTTTCTTGTATCGAAGCAAAATAGATCTTAAAGTCTAGTGTTAACCTTTGTTAAACAGCCCAAAGAATGGATAAATACTGTATTTCTCAGTAAAATGACTGATGAAAGAATAGGAATCTTGGCTTTGCTGAGCAGGAAAATAATCTTATTATGCTCAGTTAGTGATTTCAAGTACTGTGTCATGAATAACTGATGTGGGACAATCTGAAGCCCAAGCCCGATTAATTCTCATCTATGGGTGTTAAATCTTAGAGCTGTTACATTCATGGACATTTGTTCATGTACATTTTGGGGCTTGAGAGAAAAATCAAAACAAAAATAACCTTAAAATAAACGAACCGATGAACCTGTGGAGGTGCTGATAATCTTGGCCACTGTCATTGAAAAGTGCCTCCTAAAAAGCCCATGGAATGAGGATTTTTTCCTTCGTAGCACAACTGCGACACAGAAACCCCATTTTCTGTAGCGAGAATGCTTGGATGCCCTCCAGTCGAGTGGGAACAAAGAGTTGTCTGTCAGGGTCCCAGGGAGCCCCTGCATCTGCTTTTTGAAACAGGATGTGGGGAAGGGTAGAAATCCTCTCCATCTGTGATGCTAGCATGACTTTGAGAACACCTGGAGTGACTATACCCGGCGTTGGAAGCTAATAGCTGGAGCTGATTTCTGATAGACTAAATGCCTTTAGGGACCGAGTTCCCGTGTTGTGTGGGAGCTTAGTGCTGGGGCAGATTTTCCAGTGGAGGATCTGGACCCTAAAATCTGAACCCAGTCCTCCTTTGGGAAAATGTACAATTATTTCAACAAATAAATTCTGGGTGATTCTCGGTTTGTTTCACAAACAACAAAACAACAACAAAACCCCCTTTGAGTAGTTTTTAGTGTATTTCACCATCCACTCAGAATTCTGTAAGCAAATGCATCAAATTTATGCCTTTATTTTTGTCAATTGCTTTTTGTCTAACTTGGTTTCACTTGAGTGAACATCCAACGAGCGCACAGCCAGGTTTGTTAAGGGAAATGCCTTCTGTGCTCAAAAGAGTCTTAAAAAAAATACTTGTGCATTTTTAGTAGAGCCTGAACGTGTTTCCTCTGATCAATATGCAGTGAAAACAGGCTGAGTACATCGTGTCATCAGTCAGCTTTTAACAGAATGTAATTCAGCAGTTACTCAGATAATTGGCTAGCTAATAAAAAGAAATATTTGGGTGGGCGGTTTGTGAAGGGAAAATTGTTTCTGTATTTCTTCATATTAATTATTTCTCTGTCTCCCTTTTTAGTTAAAGATGCTGTTGGTGAATGCTGTTGACAATTTCAAATGAGTAGTGAGTTTAAGTCGATTAAAGCTGTCTTAGGTTTCTGTATCACATCAAAAAGATTTGTTGGGTTTCTACTGTTTGTTTCATTTGCAGTAAGGAAGCAATAACAGGTTACCGTGTCCCGGCTCTAACACTTCTGGATTTCAGGAATAACAATGACAAATCTTGTCTAGGCAACTAATAAAAGCTTTGCTTTCTAAATCAAAGACTGTTCGTTTAAATCAGTGGCCTAATTAGCTGCATTTTAATAAGTGTAGAATGAATATAAAAATAAAGAATCTGCTTCAGAATGGATGTTACGTTATCATTTAGAAAGCAGTTCTAATAAAATATTGTTACAGTCATCTTTATTTCCGGAATTTCAGAGTTTACAGGAAAACTCTGAAATGTGGGAAGTTTGCCAGCTGTTCTGTAGTAATGTGTTCTTGAAACTAGTAGGTGAGTAGATGACTCTGTTTTGTATTCACCCCTCATCATTTATGAGAGCACATAATCTTAACAATTTGTCAACTTGTGGTTAATGTTTTTAATATTGGAAAAAACCCTGCATATTGAGGCTATGCAGTACAGATTGAGAGGAAACTGAGCATGTTGTTTCGTTGTTATGGTAGATCCCCAATGTTAATGATGCTTATGGCTTTTTCGGTCAGCTGAGGTTTTGCTGTGTTTCTTAAGTACAAGACTGAATGATGTGCTCCTAGTTTTAAAATCTGGTTGTTATGGAAGTCATCCTCAGTTACTAAGGATGAATGTTTAATTTAATCTCTTGTATATATATAGTCTTAAAAGAAAATCTTTAAATTACCACAGACTACACTAAAGTGTCAGCTGAGTTGGTTGCATGCTTCTTAACAGAGAAGTCTGAGGAGTACTGAAATTATAGCACTGGACATATCTACTCCGTAAATTCAAATAAAGGCAATTATAAGATTGTTTGAAAGAATACTCTTAAATTTAAGGAAGAGAGAATATTTTAAATGAGAAAAACTTATGAAATTGGGAGGAAAATTCTGGCAACAGAGCATTTGTGTTAATCTGGCTCAGTTTGCATTCGCTCTTACTTCTGACAGTCTTAACGCTGTGTAATCCCCCATAACTTAAAACTGGGAATGCACTGCTTGTTCTGTGAAATGAAATATCAGCCAGCAAGGAAAAAAGGAAAGAAAAAAGAAAGAGTAACAGTTATAACTAAAACCCCCTGTGTATGACAGAGGTTTTTCTAAGTATTTGGGAGAAAGTCTCCTAGTTGCTATAACTTTTAAATAATACTACATTCCTGACACTGCTGACAGTGTCTTCAGCAGTAGTATTGGTATTTCTGTGTTGGTGTTCTGAGAGGTTTCTGAGCTGCTGCGACACTGTTGGCTTGTAGGACAGTGAAAATCCCCTCAATGTTGGTTGTTACAGTGAAACCATCTTATTTAAAAGCCACCTCATTCTGTGTGAATGCTCTAAAAGTAAGTCACTTTTTAAAAATAGTGACACCTGGCTTAAATTGAGGCTTTTTAAATCCTTTTCAGTGAAATATTTTCAAAGTCATTTTAAAGTGTATTTCTGTATGTTTCCAAGGGGCGCAGTCTAACAAAAGTACAGCAAAGATGAGGGACCACTGAATGGTGGTAAGGAACAGATAATCTCTTGAACAAGGCATTTAGTCAGTATGTGCGAGCAGTTGAAATGTTAAATAATTTCTGTTTCTTTGAAGTGAATATATTCAGATTAATGCTGGCAATGAAGTAAATTTTCTTGTAATTGCCACTGAGCTCTGCAGTGTTCTGTGCTGTCCAAGGAACGAATGCAAAGGCATTTTGATGTTATAATTAAATGTCAGGACTGCAACAGTTGAACAATATGAGCATTTCATGTCAGCCAGACAATTCTTTGGTGTGTTTTCCATTAGGTTTTGGGGGGTTCTGTGAAAGATATATTACGTAAAGATCATTAATTACCATTAATCCACATATTATAATTCAGAAGCAAATTAATAATTCTGTTTAACTACTACGGTGGTTTTAATGTTGCATTTTAAAGTTGTAAGGGATAGAAACATTTTCTTTTGCATGCATTTAAATATCTTGAAAGGAGTTTAATTTTCCTTCAGTTGAATAGTTGTACTTACCCCCTTGTGGAGCCAGTTTTGTTCTTTTAGCTTAGGGAAAAGTGCCACACAAAACCACCGCAGTGTGTTACTTGTACCCTTTGAAATAGAATGGAAATACAGAGCCATCGCATATATCATAAGTTCACTGTTTAGACACACACATCCCATACAATCTCTTCTTTCTTCTCTATGTGGTGATTTTTTTGGTTGCTGGTTTTGGAGATGAATTTAGGAAGCTTGAACCTAGCTGGCTTTTTTTAAAGATAGAGTTTGTATTAGTTTTGATTTTTATCTAATTATTAGTGCTTTGTTTTCAAGTACTTTTAAGGGATTTGCAAAATAAAAATACCTGGGAAATATCTGGCAAGTCCTGTAAGATCTGTTGAAGAGTAAAGACTGGAATATAGAGAGGATGAAATTACAGACAATGCAATAATCTACCGTTCTACTGCAATAACTAATTAAAAATGTAAGAGCTAAGTAAAAGCATGAGGATGTTGACTTTCCCACGGTGTTTCAGGCAGGAACAGCCCGAACAGTTGGAACAGCAGGAGAGCAGGAGCAGTTAGTGCTAGGAAAGGAGTGGGCAATTGCACTACACCTGTTGAATTACCCACCTGGCCACAGGCTGGAGACTTCATGCATGAGGACTCTGTGATGGCTGCGCCGACAGCCTCGGAGCTGGAGTTCTCACCCTTGGTATCACTACAGCTTGGATTGCACCGTAGCTGAGAGATCCCAGTGCTGTTCCCATAGGCACTGTGCAGATCTAGCAGGAGTGGTCGCCTCTACCTCAAAGACTTTGTTAAGGATTAGAGGGCTTTAGCAAGGATTGTGTGGTTTCGTTGCTCCGAGCGTTGGAAAATGCAGTGGTGGATTACGCTTACAGTCCGGTTTGAAAGATGAGCTACAAGAGGTTCCCATAATACTGTGAATTAAATAATGGGAGTTGAAACACAAAAGAGAGGATAATAAACATGGAGAGAGTGAACAAGAAGAATAACGCCAAGAAAACTGGGCACACAGACTAGTTCTGGGAATACTTGGGTTGCCTTGATAATAATAAACAATGTAAGAGTAATTTGCTAATATATATTTGGCTACTGGTAAGGCTTTACAGTGTCTTGCATCCTTTTTCATTTACATATTGATTAAAAATAGAACATGTTATTCTCTTATGTAAATGAACTAGGATGCTTCCTGAGTGCAGTTTAAAAGATCGGTATTATCATTTCAACCATAGAAAACACAGGTGCAGAGAACATAAATAAGATTGCACATGCTTTAGCCATTCCATATCATGAACTGCTTAATTACCCTTCTTTGCTTGTAATTGAATATAGCCAAACCCGGCTTGTGTTTATGAACAGCAATGGGTGATATTTCTTATGAGATTCCTTGATGAGATTGCCATGTTATCTGACACTCTTGACAAAAAGTCGTTTTATTACCTCCTAGCCTGTTAAGACCAGTAGACTTTTTCTTTCACAGCTTGATGACAGATGAGACTAGTGTGCTGCACATTGGAATCTTCTTTGTGCTAACATATAAATGAATGAGTTTTATAGCAGAGAGTTCAGAAGGCTTGCACTATGGGTTTCTTAAATGAGCATGAAGAGTATTGATCTGGGTCATTAATGATAATAGTCAACTGTAAGGAAGAGGCACCTGCCTGGCTCCTTCATGGGGATAAAGAAAGGCTATCTGTTCAGGTCGTGGTTTTAAGTGTAAACCCTGGTTGGAAGTCACCAAATTTGGGTGGTTTTGGTGACTCCTGCACAGCAAACTGAGAGATCTGATTTAGATACCCAGTTAATAAACATCTGTATCACAACGTGTGGTTATTGATCTTGGCAAAGGGAGGCTGCATGCCTTTAACCTCTTGAAGGAGTCAATGTTCTCTGTTGTGTGGGAGCTACTTGGGTTTACTTTATCCATTCCTGGCTGTGTTGCTGCTGTTTGATACATCATTGGAAACCTGCCGGCCAGGCTGGTTGTGTTTCCCAGTAGACTGAGAACCTCTTTTCTTCAGCTTTCTAGACAACCAGGATTTACGTGTGGGTTTCAGTGGCCTTCTCAAGATGCTGAAATAGCTATGTTTTCTTCTGATGTTGCCCATCTTGTCCAGTTGCAATTGGGAATTCTCCATAACTCATGTAAAAGTGTTAGAGAGAAAGGAAATATGAAAGAGAGATGAAACCCCTGCTGAAACAACTGGACTTCTGAAGTAACTGTTAGAATTGCAGCCGATTTCCTTGTGAGTAATGAAGAGTGGCATTTGAGAAATAACCCACCCAAAATCTGACCTGCTATCCCAAGCAGGAGGAGAAACATCTCATTTTCTGGCAGTTCAGTATGTGGAAGCAACTTACAGGCTTTTGCATACCGATTTCAATTTTGGGAGGCACCAGGTTTACTGAGGGCTGGTGTTAGGCTGGAGAGAGGTTTGCAAAGAGGTCACCTAGCTGTTGGTAGAAGTACTCTGCTTTCACTCCAGTCAGTGGGTTTGTCACTTTGAGGCACTGGAGTGACAATGTGGCTGATTGATCTCTTCCAGAAACCTTTGGACTCCAAGAATAAGTTTAAAGCTCGTATCATTTTATGTTGTATCATTTACATAACTTACCTATCAGTAACACTTCCATATAGTCAAATGTGTGTGTGTCTATATATATTCCTGTTGAAAGGATCAGGTTCAAAGGATAAACTCTAACAGTGATGTGGACTCAATTTGACCTTGCAAAAAGGTAAGTGCTTCCTACTTGGTTGTGCTGCTTTTCATAAAGAAAATACGAACACCTACATTAGCCAGTTCTTCTTCCACTACACAGGCTATGCAGGGCTTCTTATAAGAAAAAGAGCAAATCTGATAATAACCCTTGCCTTAAGCTTGCAACAACAATCTGGTTTGGGTTTTGTTTGTAAGCATTTTCTGTTTTGAAAGAGTGGACTCACGATCAGGATAAACAGCTGGAATAACAAGGATTAGGGTCACCGTTCATAGCAGTGGCCCTAAGTGTGGCTTTTCACTTGGCTTCATGCCGTATTAATCACAAAGTTTGGGAGCAGTGGTGGGACCTGTCTCCTCGCTGTCATTCCCTGCAGCCTGTGCGCTGGATGTGGCAGCACAATGCCCCTGGCAGATGGAAGAGTTGCAGTAAATACGCACGGTTATGGTTTAAGTGAAAAAGCTGTGGGAAAGGAAATGCATGAATCCATTGCGGCTGTTTGTTCTTTCAAGTGAGCCTCTGTAATGAATTGCAAGTTTTTGCTGGCCGTACCCTTTGTATTTCTAAATTCCTTTCTTGGGTGGGGGAGGGAGGGAATAGAAATGGAAGTGAAGCACAAAAAGTACAAAAATACAGAAGCAACTGAAAATTGAATTAGGTCCTGCATGTGGAAGGAAATCCTCTTCCCTACAGTCTCTTCATGAACACACTTCAGGGTATTCTGGTCTAGCAGATTCTAAGATGTGCATTATGCATACAAGTGCATCATTTGTTTAGGGGATGGTGTAGAGGGGATGTTTAGGAAGGGCTTTAAAAGCCACAAGGAAATGGATCCCTGAATCTGAGAAGAGCTAAACTTGGTGAATGATTGAATCCAGGCTTGGCCTTTGGAAGTGTATTAAACATTTTGGTTTAAATACTTTCTTCCTACATAATCATGTGTCATCCTCTTTCTCTGAGTTTTGCAGTTTTAAGAACATTTGGTGCCAATGGCCAAAAAGGAGAGAGTACTGGATAGTTTACAAACCTTTATTTTTGTTATTATTTTAATTTGAAATTATTAGACTAATTTGTAAATCCTTTTGTTTCTCAGATGCCCGATTTTCATTGTTCCATAGGCCATCGTTTGGTTGTTTTTCCAGTTGTTAAAATTTTTCTATCTAGCAGAACCAGGCATCCTAAGAAGGCATTTTCCTGTGCCACACAGATATGGAGAAAAATCATGTGTTTTTTCTCTTCCATTTCGCTTTCTCCCTTAGCTGTAAATCACCTTTTAGGTGCTTGAAAACTTTATCCCTTACTTTTAAAGATTCTGTGCCCCCTGCTCAGTGTGGCAGCAATGCAGGATGCCTTCTGGGTCTCCATAGGGTTACAAGGGAGAGATTTAAGCTCCTGCTCTCTGCGGATGCTCCAGCTGCTGTTGTGTTATGTGGCACAGCTCATTTGCCTGTTTGATGTTGCTGTGGGTGTTGCTGCAAGGGCTGGTGACAAGAGGCTGTGCAGTGAGGGTATGGGTAGCAGGAGTCTAAGCTTCCTCTGTGGAACTACTGTTAAAATGGAATCAAATTCCTGTTCAATGATGGAATGATGCTCAAAGAGCCTGCACACAAATCTGAGCTCAGAGGTGGGCGCTGATCCCAGCCCAAGCTGTGCAATTGCTTTTGGTCCTTGCTGGGACACATGGAGCTATGTCAGAGCTCTGTGTTATTACATCTAGACCCATCTCTTGTGCTCAAGCCAGTTTATTTTAAGCTAGCTTGAAATACCTCTCTGCTGCACTGTAGTGGGTAGTGTATGCAAAGACATGTATTTCAGGATCGGTTGCGAATGACTCTTCTGTCACATGGAAACCTTATGGGGGAAAAAAAGATAAATAGAAGTAAATAGTGTGAAACTGTAACTAAACTGTTGCTGACTCTTAAATACTGGTCTCTTGCTTTCCAGAAATCTTGTGGAAGCTGGAAAGGCCTTGGAAAGGTGGCCAGCTAAGGACACTTGGCTGAATTAGCCATGGCTTATGTGGATTCAGTTGTGTCAGTAATTTCATACCCTCCTAAGAGCTCGTTGATCTTCTTACAAGGGTTTGATGTGAACAAAGTAGAGGCAGAAGCTGATATAAAATATGTATTACACAGCCAAGTCATGCACGGCAAACTGGGTTAAACCCACATGCATACATCCTGCGGGTGCCTGCGTGTTGGTTCAGTGTTATTTTTGTCAGGTCTGTCATGCATATATGTATGATCAGGTTTGTTCGCCTTCTGGTGGCTTTCCAACATGGAAGACTCACGGAAAAAGGGCAAATATTAAATTAATAAACTAGCATTCAGGAAAAACTGCAGCAGAGCTGATTTTTCCTTCTGTTTTTGATGTCACTGAAGTACAATGCAAGCAGAATAGCTTCAAGTTCAACTCTCAAAGCAGCTTTTGTGCTTAGAGACAACTCCCTTCCAGAGGAAAAGTGTGTGCTGGCTAGCGCTTGCTGTAATGTGGATGGGGCACCTAATTCCCTTGTGAAGGAGAAATTTTAGCCGTGTAAACAGGAGGAGATGCAGATGTTTTCCATGTTCAGATCCACTCCTCAGATAATGCTGCACTGTGCACCATGTGTGCACCACGCCATGTGGAAACTGCAATTCTCAGAGGGGTTTGCTTTAAACATACACTGCAGCATTCCAGAGCTGGGGCGGCATGGATGCCCATCACAGCCCTTAGCCTTCATGCGTCATTTCTGGTGCTTGACCCGTGCCAGATACATAAGTATCTTAGGAATGAAGCCTTTACAGACTAACTTCCTCTGCTGCTTATTTTCTCATGTAGATTTTATTCCTTTTCTTGCGTGAGTTGCAGTTGTTTATTGCTAGATAAAAGATGCGGTTTCGTGTTCACAACTGGGGGACTGCAATCTGAAGTGTCATTAATGTTTGTGCAACTTTCTGTCCCCCATTGCATTTTGAGGTGAAAAAATGTGATTCTCTTCTACTCCACAAGCTGATGGGTTACTTTTTTAAGTGTTTAATTGTTCTGTTGCTTGTTAAAGCGAGATATCCCAGATGTTTCACCCTTACAGAGTCGGGGGGAAGCTTCCTCAATCTCAAGAGTACAGACCCCTGTTTCTTGAAAGACACATCCTAATATTTTATTGGGGCAGTAAACCATGATCCTTGTCTCTTTGCGGGCAGCGTATCTAATGGAAATACCTGCTGGCACATGTGGAGACTGAGACGAAGGACAATGCTGTCTCTGATGCTGTTTTATCAACAACTTCATCAGCTGGGGGGAATGAAATCCTCATTCTGTTGTATTTTGGCAAATAAGTTTCAGCTTAATTACTTAAAAACATTGTTGAAGCCCCTTTTGTTGCATCAGGGGATGAGAACACAGATATCTTACACCAGCTGTCTCTTTGATAAATGCCCCTACATAGACTAACAGAAGCTGTGACAGAAGCTGTGACAGAAGCTGTGACATTCCTCTTACCTCTCTTGACAAATCTGTGCTGGAGTATCTGCTCTGGGGCAGCACTGTAGGAATGTCAGATAAAGTCTGTGTTTCATTCCCTGGTGGATACGTTAGCTGGGAAGTTCTGCAAGAAGCCTGTGTGGGGAAAAAGGGGTTACACCAAAACCTAATGGGCTGTCTTCCCAGAAAATTAGGTATATATTAATGGCAGTGCAGAAAGATATTGATGACTAGATGAAATGGGACTCATGGCATTATTACATTATCTAAGAAGGAAATCTTATACTAATCTTCAGAAGGAGTATTGTAAGCCCAGTGTATAATCCCTACATATTATGCCAGATCCCTGCTGCACATGAGCTGGAAAACTCCACTTTGCTGGGTATTCAGTTTTCTGAGGACTCTAAAATCAGTAGTTTTTCTTGTGCTGTGCCAAAATTTGGGGCCTCATTGCACTACAGAATAAACCTTCCGAGTCTGGGGATCTTCTGCTGTCTTGTCACAGCACGTTGTGTTGTACCCAAAATACAGCATCCCTCTGCGATGGAAGCCTTTATTTCAGCACATTTTACTGTTGGTTTGGGGTTTTTATATAAACCTGTAGGTCTAGCAGTATTGTTCTCATCACATCCCAAAAGCAGCAGGAGCTCTATGCGTTCACCTGCATAGTGTGGGACTCCTTCACCTTTACTAGAGCAAAACTGAAAGCATGAAAATGAGTTTAGGGGACAACAGAGACAGAAACCTGATGTGCAGGAGATACAAATTACCCTACACTTACAAAGATCTTACTGCCAAAAGGGCTTTTAGTCTCCCAGACATCCTGAGAGCTGGGTAGTCCGAAGAGACGAATAGCAGCCAGTTGAACATCTTTATTAACCAGCCAGTTTCAGTTCCTTACTATTGGTTATCTTGGTGTGTTTCACCATGTTGATCAGAGGGCTGTGAGGCTTTTAGCCTTCCTCTGAAGAACTGGCTGTTGTTCACAAATACGACAGAAGGTTTGTTCATCAGAAAGTCAATATTCATAGTAATGAATAAAATTAATTAGGCTGATTAAATAGCGGTTGCAGCAATTGGGAAGTTCTAACAATTTGCTTCAAATGCCCTATTTGACCTCATAGCAGCTTTCCAGTATCTGAAGGGAGCTTGTAGGGATGCTGGGGAGGGACTCTTCATTAGGGACTGTAGTGATAGGACAAGGGGTAATGGGTTCAAACTTAAACAGG
>JBCJKH010025801.1:0-15155 GCA_039877255.1 Loriculus beryllinus
TGGAGCAAGCTGCTCTAATGGAAGGTGTCCCTGCCCATGGCAGGGGGTTGAAACTGGATGAGCTTTAAGGTCCCTTCTAACCCAAACCATTCTGTGATTCTATGATCCAGTACTGGATGCAGAGGAACCAGCAAGAGTTGCCTTTAGAGGCAAGTGCAGAAGGATGTGGCCATAGGGTAAGTCTGTCAGCAATCCCAGCAATTACCAGTAATTTGGCAAGTTAAAAATCTTAGCTGGAGAAAATGAAGCTTGAAATTGCAGGGAGTTTCCTTACATTCCCAAACTTTTAAAACCGTATTTACTCATTCTAGGAAAGGGAACTCTCATAAAAGCTGCCAGCAGAAGAACACAACACATCAAAATAACATACAAAGCCGTGAGCTACAGAGTTGCTGTAGTTTTAAAAACAGGACAACTGCTACTAATGCAACAAAAGAATAGCCGATCAATCTTTTTTTTAACACCATTAACATTAATAGGTCTCAAAGAAATACACAGCTTACTGGATAAATTTGATTTCTGGCAACCAGCCAATGCCACACAACACTTTTCTACACTCACATGTAGAATTATCATTCCTAGTTGAACCATCATTACTTTTAAGGGAAATAAAAGTCTAAAAATGCTAGTTTAAGGCATATTATAGGATCTCTTCCTTAAAAGTGAACCCCCAAGCTGAGGATAGTTTGGACAAATTGCAAATAAGCTAGAGTTACACCAAACTAGTACTAATGCATCTATACATCCCTACAAATCCACCAGTCATTCATTCACCAATTGCACCAATGCAAGCTACTAAGAGGGTCACTCCAGGATAAATATGTAATCCCCAATGTGACACTTGATCCTATTGCCCTACATGCTCTGCCCAAATCCCAATTAAAAAAAAAAAAAGTATATTTTACCTAGAAGACAAGTAAGACAAGTTAGGGGAAAAAAAAATCCACTCCTCAGAACACGAGACAGATGCATCCTTTAATTCTCACGTTGTAAATGCTTAAATAAGTTAAAACACAGTCTAAGAAAAAAATATATATGCTTTAAGCATAAAAAGATCTTGAAAAAACCAACATCACATTACACACATTTGAGCTTCCTCTGTAAATGCAAATTTGTTACAAACATAGCTTGAGCCACCCTCAGCATCCTACATACAGAGCTCCTGCCATCCTGGTGTCACAACAGTAGCACCCAACATATATATACTAGGTGACAAGCACTACAGCACATCATCCCAAAAGCAGTCTGTGCAATGTGTAAACCCCAACAATGATTGCTAACTTTAGAGACATTACAATGACAATGTCTCGCCATTCTGTCCAACTCTGCTGGTGTAGGTGGCACCAACTTACACACCAAGAGCTGCATTCTGTAAGCCTCAGCCAGAATGCAGCCACTGGAAGCACAGCTATCACTTGCTGCCGTAGCAAAACATTTCCTCCAGAATCTCAAGATCATTTTAAAGGTTTCCTTTTACATCCCACATTTCTTTCCAGCAGTTTCCCTCCGAATTTTCAAGGAGAGAAAAAAAATTAGCATATATGATGATATAATCAAAAGAATACTACAGGTTATAACATAAATTAAGTTACTACTGTATAACTAGATCACTTTAAAACCCACAGTTACTCCTATTTAAGGAGTCTAAATCATCTAGCTATTAACATCTAGAATCCTTTTTTCTAATTGCTTTGATTCATGACCAAAAAGAGAAATTATTTGCTCCCACCAAAAAGTCAAAAGGAAGGAAGAGCCAGTGACTCAGTTCTTTGTCTCATTCTTTGCCTCCCATGTCTGCAGAGCCTAATTCAAAGCCTCTGCTGCAGCTGGCTCGTGGATTTCCAGAGTTGTAAAGTTTCAGTTACTTCAACTATTACTACATTAGGTAACTATGGACTGCAGAAAAACTGTTCTGAGATTCTTTAAGACCAATGCAGGTAAGCACAGGAGCACCTTTTAAAAAAGCACTACATTTAATAAACTGCAACTGAGAAACAGCCTTTAGAGAATCAGAAGATAGAGAAGTTGAATACTCAAGGTTAAACACAAAAAACAAGAAGAGACCATGAAAGGGGTAACAGGAAAATACCCAGTCAGCAACAACAAAAAGAAAAGTTCAGTGTTCCTGTGTCTGGTGTGAGCATCATTTCAGTCCAATAGAAAATCTTAGTGCCGACAGTGATGAGGCTACAGGCAGGAATTAAGTGCTTCAAACCACTACGAACAGTGCTAACAATTACACTTTAAAATGCTTTCTGTAAGCTGCTGTTTGCAATAGGGCTTTCCTCAATATTTCCAACAGCATTTCAAATCTAACATCATTAATAATTTCACAGGACTACTCAAGTGTAGCTCAAGCCATACTTACCCACATGGGAAGAGAGCATGTCAGAACTTCCGAAGCAGACATCAGAGAGACTTCTCAACCAGAAACACCTTTAGTCTAACCCATGAGCAACAACCTTTTGCCACACAGCACACCTCTTCCTCTTACTGTACCTGAAACCCAGTCAAATTTGAAATACTAATAGCTAGTCACTTATAAGATGCATGGTACTTTCCACAGGGGATTAAAGGAAAACTGTCTGTAAAGCACAATTTCCATATTCCCATTAATGTCCTGGCATGCCAGCAGTTTAAGCCTTTCCAATCAACAGTAAGTATGGGATGGGGCTGGATTTTCCACCTCCAAGCCTTAATGCTTCACACTGCTCTTACTCTGTTGTGCCCTGACAGTGTTTTTCCACATTTTTCCCAACAGAAAGCTAGTTTGATGCATGCTGGGCATCCCTTTCTCCAACTAGTTGTTTCTACTTCCCTTTTACTAGGACTGATGCAGCTTGTAAAACAGTTCTAGAATCCCACTAGATCACCGACCCGTTTTACAGCACAGTTACACTGGTGCAACAAGAAAAAGCGTAACATGGAAGAAGGCTGGAACCACAAGCCAGTTTTGTTTTAGGAAAAAAAAAAAAAAAAGCAAGCCACAATATGGAAATAAACTTCCAGCATCACACTCCTGGAAGGACAAATTGCCAGAGTATCTACAGCAAAGAGCTAGATCAGACATACCAGAGTGCAAGAAACAAGTGACAATTTTAGGGGG
Source organism: Loriculus beryllinus (assembly GCA_039877255.1). Taxonomy (NCBI): domain Eukaryota; kingdom Metazoa; phylum Chordata; class Aves; order Psittaciformes; family Psittacidae; genus Loriculus; species Loriculus beryllinus. Next base: position 3,107 of record JBCJKH010025801.1, read on the forward strand.
AGTTGGGGGGGGGTGTGAGGGGGGGAAGACCAAGTGAAAACACGTGCATGTTATTCTTCTCCTTTCAAAGGATTTTAAGCATTTCACAAACATCATATTTACCACAATCCTCAGTTTGTGAGCTGAGGGCTCAAAACTCTGGGGGGGAGGGATGAAACCAGGCATACTCAGAAAGCAGCACTCCCACCAGCAGAGGACCTTCACTAACAAGTAGGAATTGATCTCATATTCTAGTATTTCAGGAGTCATAACTCAAGAGTATGTAAACATACTTTGAAATTCATCTGAAAAATGCTCCAATAGTTTTACTTTGTTTAAAGCAAGTGTCAACACCCTAAATTCAGCTGAAAAACAGCTTTTCAGGATGATGTAGCTCTAATGCAATTTTACAAAAGGAACAATGACTCACTCCCAGGCGGGAATCTGTTGGAAGTGTATGACCTAATACTCAGAGAGAAGCTTGCTTTTTCAAAAAGATCTAGCTTTAATATGTACAGTATCTCCCTAACAAAGTTTTAAAAAGGGAGAGGTTTTGCACATAGAAAGTTACAAAATTACCTCCTTTTTTTTTTTGCTTTTCTCACTTCTCATCAAAATCCAATCAGCCTATCTGCAAGCAGCTCTCTTAGCCTTAATTCCAGCCTAAACCTGGTCATCTTCCCATGGAATTCCATCCACAGCTGACTTCCTCACCAACCCATTTTAGCCCCAGACATTTGATGGAAGGACAGCACCAATCCAATATGCCAACCAACATGAAGAGATCATCATCAAACAGGGATGAAGGCACTAAAATTAAAACATTAGCACATACTAGATAGGAAACATTAGCAAGCTGTAAGCACTTGACTGACTAGCAAGACAAGCCACTTTCATGTTCAGCTGGATTCCTGACAATCTTGCTGAGGATCCTCTAGCTGTGAAGGGCTGACTTTTAAGGTTTTTATGTTCAGACAGCAGTCATACACCTTGTTGAAGAACCTGCTCACTATAGCAATAAAGGGCAGAATTATTTGATCCATTTAGAAACCCAGTGACCATCCCCTGGTTTTGAGCCTGCATTGTTCTCAGTCTGTCCTATGCTCATACTTGCAAATACTCCAGATAAACAGGGTGAAGTGTAGGTAGAAAATGGGAGTGAGTGACACAGGCTAATCAGGATTTTAATCATGCTAATGGATGTGATTAACTGCATACTTCTCCTAGAAGCTTCCTGCAGCTACACATGAGTAGCTTGATAGCCAGAATGCAGCAGGAGTGAACTCATCCCATTTTAATCTCCAGATACACCATGTGTGTCACATCATCCAACAAGGAAGGATATACCTAATACTTAACCTTATTTTCCACCCACATATCAAATTGTCCACCATGCCAACACAATCATTCTGGGCAAGGTACAGAGACTACAGATCTGTGTTTGTCTATGCTAAAGTCTCTTTATAAAAAGAGTTACTGCTCCCAAAGCGTGGAAATCCAACCTTTGCAAAGGAAAGCTAATACAGGGCCTATTGTATTACACAAACCTGCCTGAATAATTCAACTACAATGATTTCCCATCTTCTTCCCCCCTCTTGTTTTGTCCAAATCACAGGGACATTGCTAGCTTTATCTCAAAGTTAGTATCTTGCTAATCCTTGGGGGAACTATTAATTCACCGGTTGCTGCTCTCTGAGGAAAACTGGTAAGAGGCCAAGCAGGATTAAAAGAGAACCAAGAAATAGACTTTTCTAATAGCCAGAATGTTGGGTGGCTGGGGGGGGGAAAAAAAAAAAGAAAACAAACAAACAAAAAATCAGATTCTTCCCTCACTATTTCTAGAGGAGGAGAAGTGCACAGCAACAGAAGAAATAACCCAGCATCCTCCCCCCTTCCAGCAGGTACTTCAAGGGAAGAACACATACTATGGAGTTTGAGTAGACTACCATTTACACAGACATCCATTTTTCATGTAGGTAGTAGACTTACACTTCCCATTAACACAGCATCTCCCCTATTTTCTAGAGCAACAACTGCAAATGTTCTGCTATCCTGCACACCAACATTTACAAAATATGGGCTTGTACGACAGCACACATAATTTAACAATTTATTCAGGGGAGTCCAGACTAATCTTGTTCAGGAACAGATTTCCCCTTCCATCCCTACCAAACCCTTACCACTATCCTGATGCATTTTTTGGGAGTGACAGAGCTTAAATACTCTGTACAAACACTAACGCAAGCACCAGGCTAATGTGTGTCCATAATCCTCTGGAGTTAGAATTCCTAGTAATTTTAAATAACTCTAATTTTTTATTAAATCATAGAATGGTTTGGGTTGAAAGGGACCTTACACCAGACCAGGTTGCTCAAAGCCCCATCCAACCTGGCCTTAAACGGGTGGGGATGGGGCATTTAGTAATTTCTAACATAAGGCTTTATTAAGAAGTCTCCCCAGGACAGGGCACTTGTATGAGCCAGCCAGTCAATTTTTATTGCCACCAAACTCAAATGTGCATAATATCTACAGCAACTGCTTTCAGTGACCTTTCCTTCCCACAAGAAATTCTTTTACATGTGCAAAATACTAAGTCATGAAATTGGCTTCCGAGTTGTAGGAGGCTGGCAAAATTCACCACAAGGGAGACATGGTTTGCCACTGCACAAGCCTCTCTGTATACATTATTCACATAGGCTGTACTTTGATCAACACACCAGCTTTTACGCCACCTCCTCAAGAACTGGATCCAAAGTACATCTACTCTTTCTTCTGGGAGGTGAACTCTCTGCAGCAGATGCTGGCAGTGATGATGGCTGAGGCTGAAGACTTGAGCTGTTCTGCCATCTGCTTTAACCACAGACCCCTGCATTTCTCTGATCTGTGGCCGAGTATAATTTAATTTGCCTTCAAAAAAAAAAGGGCACAAAGAAAAAACACTTCAATTGCTCTGTTAAGACACAAGGAAGCCATATACACAGACATCTGACTAAGCAAAAGATTGATCTATTTTAGCTGGGACAGGAAATGTAAACAAGAAGCTACAAGAAATAACTATCTGCCTTTCAGAACAGCATTAGCTTCTTCAGGTTTGCATTTGAAACTGCAGAAGCACATTCACAAAACATAATTTTGCCATCTATAATCAGACTGGCAACGACATGATGAGTAACATGCCTTGAACTCTTCATTCTCAGAGAAGGAGACTGGAATTTTATCTTCCAATCTACGTCTGGACTAGCCAAATAAATTATTTGTCATTTTTCTGGACCAAACCAAGGTATACTTATACATTATTTGGCTTTTAAGTAACTATCACTTTCATTTGAATTGCAAGTAGCTCAAATTCATCTTGACAGAGTTATATCCAGTCTGACCAGTGGTTTCCCTTAGTCATAAGTTTGACATACATCAGAATGTGGAAGTCTGCACATCAGCACTATGTACATAAAGACAAATGTACTTTAAGTAGGAGTTATTAGCTCAAGATATCAGTGGTTTAGTAAACAGGAGGTAAGTTTAAGAATAGCATGCAAGAGAAAAAACAGTACTAGCAGTGATGTATCTAAAGTGGACCTGAACTCTTCAAGAATTCAAATCTAATTTAATGGCTCAGATTCATTTATTTCCAGGGAAGAGGAGTAACCACTAAAATACTGCAGAGGTTGGGACCTCAAATATAATTACGGCTCCATTTGCTAAAATTAAGGCTGTGTCAGCCCTTTTACAAACACCAGGAAGAATACATAATTCATTTGTTTAAATCGAGTATTCATCAGATTCCACAAAATGAGCTTAAGACTGCAAACCAAGTCATGGCCCACCCTCCACATAGCCTTACCTATTGACCCTTCAAAACCCCAACATGTTTCTGTTTCTCTTGTGCTTATATTGTTGGAGTAGATGAACACAATGAAAAAACAGATGACAGAAAGAACATGATAAAAAGAACAGTTTAAGCAATAACTTGGTATTTAAACCCCAGACTTAGATGCTTAGTGTCTCTGAAAAGGAAACAAATGAGGCACTGAACACTAAAGCCAAATATGAATAAACCTCTGAACTCTAAACCCAAGTACATCAGAATTAGTACTGTCATCTTTGAATGGCACTTACCAGTACTGTAAGGCACAACACACACAGACACCAGAATAAGTCCAAGATGGTTTCAGCAGTTCATGGGAGCCTGTTGTGTGATTATTCACCTCACAGTCTCTTTGCTCTACTCTCTACACTGCCCACATCCAACTCATACTAAGCAGCAGGCAATGGCTAAAGCAAAGCATTTACTCACACCACCACACTACTCATAACCTTCAAAGTTTCCCACAGACAAATTAGGCAACTTGTTAAAACAGATCTCCAGATATCCTGCAAGAGTGAGGTTGGGCAGTTCCCAGAGCAGAGCCGTGGTGTTCGACACTCCTCAGAAATGTCCTGAGGATCACTGGCCAGCAACACATAAACTGACTGACAGAGTCATTACCTTTTAAGAAACAATCCGATAAAGTCAGATATTAAAAGCTTCAACAAGTATCCACTGGCATAAGTATACTACTAACAGGCTTGCCACTTGCTCTTTAAGGACAAGAGTAACATAATCCTCTCCTAACATCATCTGAGGACTCAGAGGGAACTAGGGGTGACCCACAAACTGTACCCATGGCAACACTGTGCTCTAGCTGAACTGCAGGGCTGCAGTCTTCACACCACTAACACTTCTTTGTATTATCTGGTATTTCCCTGATGTCATTTCTGCAGAGACATATAATACAGATTTAATAATACCCACATCCTTCAGTTTTAGTAACAATCGCATTCACAAACAGATCAACTATTCTGCCTTCAAGCTTATTATTTGTCAGCAACGTGTAATTATTACCAAGGAAAACAAAAGACACAGGATATTGCTGCTGTTGCAATAGCAAGTCAGTAGAGCTCTTTTTAAAACTGAAAAAGAGCTCATCTCTCCTGATGAGAGAAAGGCAAAAGAGATAAAAACCAACATTAAAAGAGTCCATGAATTCTTCAAAACGTACCCAAGAGGACAATCAGAAATTTCACCACTTCTCATATGGAAAAATAAACCAACACAAACAACTTACAGCCATTTTTACACAGAGGTCTGTCCAGCCAGTATCACTTTTATCACAACTGTATTGCTACAGTGAATATTTTTGAGTTCCAACTTATTTGTCTTTGTCAAGTAAAGAAAAAGTTTATCAAGCTGCAACAGCACCTCATATATATAACACCAGTAAAGCATCCATTAATAGGTGGGATAATGAAGCCTTAGCAAAGAGGAGAAAAGCTTTACAGTTGTAAAACTCCAGCACAGTCCTGTCAGCTACAGCCAAGTTGCATATAGAGCCCTGTGTAAAGAAGTTACAGGAGGTACCGTGCAAGGTTTGTTATTCCACCAGTTGGAACACTGAGAGCGCACCAACACGGCTATTTGATTAGTCAAGAAGCCTTTCAGATGCTCTGCTGAAATTGTAAGCCTGGAAGATCATGGTTCATTGAAAGCAGGGTGCCAGGTTTGTTTTGGGTTTGGTTTCTGTTGGGCTTTAAAAAAAAAAAAAGTTATATCCATGCTGGAATTATGAGAAAAAAATAAGAGGAAAAAACAAGTAAGAGTTATCAAGAATCACCTAAAAACCCCACAGAATAAAAAAAACAAACCCCAGCACATAAATACAGGTTCAGTATGCTCACATGCACTTAACACACTCCTCTAAGAGAGGCAGAGCTTGCAACGAAGCATACCACCCACAGCAAGATACCCTTAGAGCTTTCTGTAAAGCATCTCCAGAACCAAAAATTTCACTTGTCTTGAGTTTAAACTTATTAACGGCAGTCTTACACTGGTGCTCAGTACACGTTTAGTACTTATAACTGCTCTTTCTAAAAGAAGTTTGCTCATCTTGAAACTGGGCCCGCTCTATATAAATAGCTCCCTGGTTGACTGCCGGGGACGGGCAACGCGGCCGCGCAGGCCTCGCGGCCGCTGCATCTACTGCGCTCGCCACACCCATCGCACCAAGCGGCGGGAGAGCAGTAGCTCCGCAAAGACTTCTATCCCCTCTGTGCTTCCGAATTACGGCACAAATATCCCTGATGCAACGCCACAGCCATCCTTATAATGCAGGGAAGGAGAGCGGCCAACCAGGAGAATAGCGGGTAAACACAGGGGAAACCACGTTATAAGTTTCCAGAGGTCCCAAAGAGATGTGAGGGTTCAAAGCGGTGCCCTCGACCGAAAAAACGCGTTTCTGACTTTTCGGATGGGGGGGGGGGGAAGGGGTGGACGGACGGATGGAACGACTCAGCTCTACAGGAGTTCGCTCAGTCCAAAGCAAAGCTGTACGAGCAGCAGCCCTCCCATGATCACCTCAGCCTCTTCCCGCACTGCAACAAAGACACTCCCCGGCAGCTCCCGCTTCCTTCGGGATGACCCATGCGCAAACTTCGCCAGGCAGATGCTCTCCGGATGCTCCGGGACCCTCCTCCCGCCCGCCCCGCTGCTCCCCTGTCACCCACCGCGCCGCGGCCCGGCCGACCCCGCTCCCGCGCCGCCTGCTGCTAATCTCTTAACCCGGCTCCCCGTGTCCTGGTTCCCCCGCGCCCTGGCTCCCCCCGCGCCCCTCACGAAAGGCTCCAGAGTGCCGCCGCCGCCTCCCCCCCACTAGCAGCCCGTTCGGCCCCCTTGAGCCCCTCCCTGCCCCGCAGGCCGCCCGCGACCCCCACAAGGGCGAGGCCGGAGACCCCGGGCCGGGCGGTTCCTCCATCCCCTCAGGAGGCGCCCGGCTCGGAGCGGAGTGTCCCCTCTCCCCGTCGCCCCCCGCAGCTGCAGCCACGCAGCCGGAGCCCCCCGGCGGCCCTTACCAGAGGCGCAGGGGTACGCGGGGGGCTGCCGCCGGGACGGAGCCGCCTGGTGAGTGTCACTCTCCCCTGCGGGCCCAGGGGAGGAGGAGAACGAGGGAACGGAGCGGCCGCTGGCCTCACGCCGAACGCACTAGCTGCTAGCGCTGTGGGCGGGCTCTCGGCCGCTCCGCCAATAGCGTCGCGCCTCGCCCGCTGTCCGCCAATCCCGCTGAGCGCGGGCGGCGCAGGGCCGGCTGGGCGGCAGGCGGGGCTGAGGCGGCGCTGCAGTGACAGGGCAGCGGTAGGGTGCGGCGCGGAGGGGCCATGGCGCTGAGTGGGGCGGGTCGGGCCGGTGGGAGTGGGCTGAGGAGGTTAGGGGGTGTGGGGAGTGGAGTGAGGGGAAAGGGCATGGCTGGGGGGGATAGGGGTGAGGGGAAGGGCCTGAGGGGGAACAGAGGGGACGTGGCCGTGGGAAAGAGGTGGAGGGAGGAGTTTGGGCTGAGGGAGGTAGGGGCTTGGGGGGACATGGGGCTGTCAGGGGCTGCTGAGGCCTGAGCCTGGCTGGGCGCTGGAGGGTGTCTTTGCAGCAGTGCTTTGGAGTCGGTGCAGTCTCTGGGGGGTTGTAAGAGCAGGTCCCTTCCCCAGGCAACAACCCCAGCACTAGCATTTGTACAGCACTGACACACTGAGATGAACAGCAAGCAGCACATTTCAGTTCCTGACAGCAAAAAGTTTGTCATCTAACCTCTGGGGACCAAGATGGTTCTCACAGAGACAGAGAAGTTTGAGCATGGATGAGGGCAGATGGGATGAAGGAGACTCCGTGAGTTGGGGAGGGTGAGGTGGGGCAGGAAAGGACTGTGTTTGGTGGGGGAGAGCATGTCCTGGGCTCATGTGCATGTGCGTTGTTATAGAATCGAAGAATCATTTGGGTTGGATGGGACCTAGATCGCTGCCAAAGATCAAGGCAGAAGCAGTACTCAAAAGAGCACCAGTAAGAATTCTTGCTTGTGTCTATATATGTATACCTGTACACACATCATATATATCATAGAATGGTTTGGGATGGAAGGAACCTTAAAGCTCACCTTTCCCTCCCACATGTCAACTACACCACACAGCTCAGTGTCATCAGTAAACTTGATGAGGGTGCTCAATCCCACTGTCCATGTCGCTGACAAAGATGTTGAACAGCACTAGTCCCAATACTGACCCCTGACAACACAATTCATGCACTTGGACATGGGGCCATTAACCACAGCTTTCCAAGTGTGATCATACAGCCAGTTCCCTGACCCCTGAGTAGTCCATCTGTCAAATCCATGTTCCTCCAATTTAGAGACAGGGATGTCGTGGGTCAGTGTCAAAGGCTTTGCACAAGTCCAGGTAGATACGTCAGTCATGCTTCCGTTATTCATCTGTCATAGAAGGCCACCAAATTTGTCAGGCACAATTTGCCCTGAGTGAAACCACGTAGTGCACATGGCTGAAACTTTCAGAAATGAGGTGAGACCATCCAGTATTGGTCCAGTGACAACAACCACTCATGAGGAACATTCAGCGTTGTTCTTCATGGTTTGAACCATTACGACTTTTCGTGTAAATTAATCCATGAGGGAGGAAGATCATCCCCTGTCTGCTGAAGAGCAAGGTCCTCCAAGTGCCCAAGGGATGTATCTGTCACTCAGCTGACCGGAGGGAGCTACATAGCCACAACACCTCATGAAAATATGTGGCAGGTTGGCCAGCTAGATGAGAAAATCCAAGTGTGGTGACTAAATTAAAACAAAAATAGGTGTGTCTCTTATGTCTGGTCACTTTAGAGAGGAAACAACCTTTGTATCAGGCTGTGGAAGGGGGCACAGCCCATCCATGTGAATTTAAGGTTCCAACTTCTGCCTGCCTCCATTCTCCCAAACTTGAGAGTATAGGTACATTTCCAGGGCCAGAGCTTGTAAGGGGAAGGCAGCGGGGAAATCCCGTGTCCTGATGAAAGGCATATATAACAACTGTTTGTACCATGTGCTATTTTTAAGCTCTAAGATAAAATAGCATCCTAATGGCTTTCTTTGGGAGGATCAGGCAACGGTTTGAATTTCAGGGTTGTCTCAGCCTACCCTGGGCTTTAGGGAGGATCATAGGCTTAGAGATCCTTCTCTGTCTTAGTAAATCCAACTCTCTTCTCCTCTTGAGCCTTTCTGCTAGTGCTCTCCAAAACAGGGTAGACCCTGGTTATATTGCAGGACAGTAATTCCTGTGTCTGTGAAGCAGACATAGTAATTCAAAAAGGAGTGGGTTATATCAGCACTGTGTTAGGGAGTAGATCTGACCCCTAGGCTCACCTCCTTTTGTCTTCAAAATGAACTTTTGGTTGTTCACCAAAATGCCCAAAAGAAAAACAAGAGGGTCCTAAGCCTAGCCTTTAATGCACAGTGGTCTCACAGGAGCAAACTGTTGGTGTTTTTAGGAGACAGAAGTATCCTCCAGACTTCACTCTGTCAAATGACAACTTTGATAACTCACCCTCATCCCAGCCAGGCACACCTATCATAAACCAGAGCAGGGAGCAGCCCTTAAATGCAATAGCTGTGCCTATTATAAACTGTATGTTGCAGCAGGCAACTGTCTACCATAATCCAAACATCCATAATTTCATTGCACGCAAGGCTTCCTACTTAACAAAACCTGCATGTCAAAACTATGGGATGTGGGCTACCATCAGCCCAAAAGCTGTGGGTTTTCCTTCCACTGAAAATAAAGTAAATCTGTTCCTACAGCATGTAGGATCACAGTCCAGGCAGCTGGCTCCCATTGCTGTTCTTCCACACACAATGCCAGCTGAGAACCTATTCTGGTTGTCTCATCCCCATCTACAGCTTCTTCTTTGTAATATGTGCCATGCTCCTTGCACAACCTAAGCGGTTATGGTTTTTTACTCCATGATGTGTAGCTTCACTATACACTGAGAACTGGGCTTCCTGGGTTTTTTTAGGTCCTGTTGTGTTTCAGCTGAAGCTAGTTGATTTTTTATCATTGCCATTAGAAAGAACAGGATGGAAGAGAGTGTTCTGCCGTTTGACTTACATCTGAAGAACAGAATAACTTGTTCCTGACTAGAAGGAAGGAAGGAAGGAAACACAGTATATGGGAGTTGAACCTCTATCCTCCACACAGGTGAATGCCTGTAACTTTTCAGAACTCAACAGTGTAAAGGCAGGATGAATTCCCAGCTGCGCTCATTCCTAGGTTAACAACTTTTCCTAGTTGTTAGTGTGCTTACAAGCCTAGCTTGCCCAGAAAAAAATACTGACTACTTTATTATTTTTACCCAAAATAAGTGTGACTTTTGTGGGGCACTGTTTAATGTGAAAATTCTTGGTTTAGTTTAAAATCTGAAGTCTGCTCTTTGCTTTATCTGAGCAACTTTAGGTCAGACTCCATGTGTTGCCTCCCTGCTTACTTCCCCTATGCAAAAATTCAAAGCATCTCATTTATCTTTGTTTATTCCTCAAAGGAATATAACCTACTTCTCCACTTGCTTTTCCAGCTGCCTTTCCAGACTCTCCGAGTCCTCTCACAGCTACATTTGGCCTGAAAGAGAGGACAGCATGAAACATGCGGTCTGATAATAGACAAAATCTGAGACGCTAAAGGTGTGTCTGTCCTTGTAATAGCAATGGGGGGTTATTCTTGGGGTTTTTTGGGAGAGGTGGATGGAGGAAAGCATGTAGACAATGGCTCTGCCCTTTCATCAAGCGAGACAGTGAAAGTAGATGGGGGAAAGGGAAGGGGACCTTCTCATCTCCCTAACAAGTCACTCCTGACCAGGCCCATTAGCGCAGCAGGGCAGGTAAAGCAGGCCAGCAGTTAGGCTGCCCTGTGTGAAGGCCTGACTTATTTCATGTGAGTCACTTGTGAGCACTGAAGGAGCCAGAAAGGGAGGGCTCATTTGTGGTGAATGCTCATTTATTACCACTTTGATGGGAGCCAGTGCAAATTAAGGACACTTGGTAATGTGACAGGCCTTGAATCTGCTGATTCCAGGTCACTGACAGCAGAGGTCTTGGAGAGGAACAGTAGTGAATGATGCATCTTTCTTGTTCTTTTTTCAAGTTGGTCAGTCTCTTCTCAAAGCATATGATGTGATAGCCAAAGGTGAATGCTCAACATGAGAAGTGCTTGCGAGGCAGGGCTGCTGGCATTTGTCCTGCCTCCACAGGCTTGCTGCCTGATGAGCTGATTGTTGCTGAGGGGTTTGCTGTCATTCCTCTCATCTGACATGTCAGACATGCAGCAGAGCCCATGGAAGGGGTCATTTCCAAAAATGACTGCTCTCTGTGGCAGTTAGTGAGTAATGAACCTGAACCTTCTATAAGCAAAAAAAGGGGAGAGGAAGAGAGGAGGGAAGAGGAGAGGACAGGAACCAGATCTATAAAGGGTTTGAGTGGAGCAGAGAGTTGCCTCAACACTTAGTGCAGCACCAAGCAGACTCTCATTTTCAGGAAATGTAGCTTTCTGCATACTTTTGAGAGTGAACGCCTGTAAGCATCTTTGAGAATCTGAATACTCTTACAAAACTAGCCTGCAGCATTCACTCTCATGCTGCAGTCTCCATTTCACATCCACTTCCCTATCATGAGTCAAGCATGCAAGTAGAAGCTAACTAGCCAGAGTGGGGCAGGACACTGCTCCAGCAACAACAAAAGCGTTGTGGGCCACTGGCAGATATGCGCCAGCCGGCCAGGGCTGTTATGCTCATCAAAGCTGACTCCAGCACAATGGAAGGTATGGAATTTTGGCCAGGGATCCTGCCATCCCAAAGACCTGTCAAGTCTCTCTGACTGGTCATGGGATTTGCCTTGCAGCTGGCACACCCCGTGATCTCCTGTTCTGGGATCTGTCCATCAGCTGCAACCTGCTTTGCAGGGCCGCAGAGGAGGAGCATGGCTGAGATGCTGCACTGAGACTGCAGGAGTACCAGTGCAAAGGGCTCTGCAGTGCCAGGAGCACTGGCAGAATCACAGAATCACAGAATGGTTTGGGTAGGAAGAAACTTAAAGCTCATCCAGTTCCAAGCCCCTGCCACAGGCAGGGACACCTCCCACTAGACAAGGTTGCTCCAGGCACCTCTGTCCAGCCTGGTCTTGAACACTGCCAGGGATGGGGCAGCCACAGCTTCTCTGGGCAACCTGTGCCAGGGCCTCAC
>JBCJKH010025804.1:0-20779 GCA_039877255.1 Loriculus beryllinus
CCCATCCCTGGCAGTGTTCAAGGCCAGGTTGGACACAGGGGCTTGGAGCAAGCTGCTCCAGTGGAAGGAGTCTCTGCCTGTGGCAGGGGTTGGAGCTGGATGAGCTTTAAGGTCCCTTCTAACACAAACCAGTCTGATGGTTCTATGAACTGGATTTCAGAGACAAGCTGCCATCATCCTACACCAGCCCTGCAAACAGGCAGTGGCCTTGTGTGTGCTCACAACCAAAATCCCGCAGCCAGGTCTTCAGGTGGCCCTGTGAGAGCCTCTCATGAGGTGACAGCCATGGCCTCACAGCACTTACTGTGCCTCCACCTCCCCCTTTGTCTCCCAGTTTTGAGAACCAGCAGCACTGCCCCACGGGAGCAGAGGCAGCCACTGAGCCTCCCAGGGCACGGCAGTGAAGGGCTGCTTTGTCCGGCCGGCTCAAGGCGCTCCTTGTCCCTCTGGGAACTGAGGGAGGCACAGGGCAGCCAGCCTGGAGGGAGATGGAGGAGTACAGAAACCCCAGATTTGCCTGGCAGGATGTTTCCCCATCCGGGCACCAGGATGGCGCCTTGTCACCTCCCGGCAATGTATGAGCTGCCCACTGTGTGTGAGAAAGGAAAGGAAGGAACAACCTCTCCCTCCATCCGCCCCGGCGCGGCGGGGAGGCCGCAGGAGCCGGGGGAGGCCGGGCCGTGCGGAGGCTGGGGTGACACGCGTACAACACAATGGTGGCCGGGGGCCTGGGCAGCTCACGGCCGGTACCGGGGCCGCTCCTCCCTTCGACCCGGGGCCGCTCCGGGCCGGTACCGGCACCGACAGCCGCGCCCCCTGGCGGTGCGCAGCAGGGCGGGGGCGCGCCGTGGTCCGCCCCCGAGGTTGCCCGGCTATGCCCTGCCCCGCCCGGCCCCGCCCGGCCCGGCCCCGCTCCCAGCAGCTGCTTCTGTTCCGCGAACGCCGGCATCAGGTAGGGCTGGGTTGTAGAGAGGATTCCTCCGAGATCCGCTGGCTGCCGCGGTTGGGGTGAGGGAAGGCGGCGGCGGGGCGGGGGGAGGCGGGCGCGGTGCCCCGAGGCTGTCAACAAGGCGTAGGAGCGGAGCGGGCGACTGTGTCCCGGCTCGGCGCGTTTCCTGCCGCGGTATCAGCGGGGTTGGCGGCTGGGCTCCGGGACTTCCAGCAGCGCGACGCCTCGAAGTTGGCGGTGCCTCAGTGTAGCAGTTCCCGTGCTTCGGAGAGCTTGGTTCGGTGCGTTAGCCCGCCCGGTGGTGGCGAAGAGCGTGTCGGTGGCAGACCCAGGGGAAGGAGGGGCCGAGGTACCGCGGAGCGGCCGGGCTGGGCCCGGAGAGTGTTCCGAGGAGCGGGTCTGGGCTGCTCCGCGCTCCGCCTGAGGGTGCCTGTGAGAGGGGCAAGGCCCTTAGTGATGGGAGCAGTAGGGGTTTGTTTGGGTTGTGCATTAACGGGGGGAAGAATGTTTGAAAACTCTGTTTGAGTAGAAATTCAAAAAATGTAGGCACTTAAAACACTATTTAAAATGTTTCCTAGGAGAGTGTTTTAAAAAAAAAAGTTATGGGGATGACTTGTTTCAAGGAGGCCTCATTAGTAAGTAGATCCTCTTTGAATAAAGCTGCTTTGAATGTAATGCTTTTGGATGTAAAAAAATCCGACTTTGCTAACAAGGATGATACTGGCATTGTTTCCCCTCAAGTCTCTTATTTTTCTTACTGATCATTACAATTTCCATTTTCCACTACCAACTTTCTGCATGATGCAAGTTTATCAGCGAAAGTTTTCCTTTCCTGGGATCTGGCATGGCTCAGCTTAGGGTGTCCTACTCTGGAGCTGAGTGGGGTTGGGGGTTCCTTACACATCCTTTGGGTTCCTCAAACTGTTTTAAAGAATTCAGTATATAACATCCATCTGGGCAAAGGAAGTGAAACCTGAGTACCGAGGAATAGGTCTCGCACAACCTTGGCTATTGCAACTGGCTACTCTCGTCTTGTCTGTGAGATAGGTTGTTCCATAGTCCCTACTACGAGGTGAGAGATCCAATTTTAACCCATAGCACTCGCAGAGAGGAGCAGCACTCAACCCTGTTTCAGAGCTGCTGCTTGCCCCGATCCGTGTGTGCTGGTGTGGTTTCAGGCTCCGGATTGAACTCCAGGGTGGATAATGAGAAAGCCAGCCTCTGCACATACACACCAACCCAGGGTGCCAGTGTTAGTTTATCTGTACTATCGACAGGCCCTGCCACAGGACTGAGTTGCTGGAGCAGTGAGAAGTCCAGCTCCATGGATTTCACTGGAATTCAGCATGAAGATAGGGCAGGAATTGTAGATGCTGCATCGGTGACGTAGGTGGATGGTGAACTTCTTAAATGTTACATGTTTAAATAAGGGATGGGATTTTCTAGTGGTTGTCTTACTGTTTAGATAACAACTTGTTTTACTGAGAATTGTGTACCTGCAGTGTTCCTAGGAGAGCGTCTCCTGCTCTCAGAAGAGTGGAGGCTTTCTCCAGCTGGATGAAATTGCAGTTCCATGGGGAAAACACTGGGGAAATTGAACCACCCATCAATCTTTGGCTGCTTCTGAATGTCTAAAGGGTGACAAAGCAAAAACACTACTTGTAGTTTCAGCTTTGATTTTACAGGCACAAATCCAACCCGTTTGTGAATTTGTTCCTTTCATCGCCTGAGCAGGGATGTGAGATAGCGATCCACAACCGAGTCTCATGGTTTGATAATGTTACCAAGGGGGATTGCTGCCAGCTCCAGCTGAGAGCCTGGCTGCTGACGTGTTCCAGTACCAGGCTGGGTTTGTAGATACTTTCTGTGCTCTCCGAGTGCTTCAGCCACTTGCTGAGTCTGTAGTGTGGTCAGTGGTATCACTAAGTGCTTCTCTGAAGAGGAGAGGTAAGAGCTCTCTGACAGGACAAGCAGCAGCGGAGGGCTGTTTGCCAGGACGTGGACTGAGCCAGTGCTTCCCTCCACCCCATGTTCAGATAAAATAACTTCTTATTGTAGGTTGGGAGCTTTAGAGAGTCCCAGTGGGAACTAAACCATTCTTAGAATAGTGCTGTGACGTATTTTATTACCCAGATTTATATCTGCTTTCAACTCACTTTACAAATACAAGCTTTCCATTTTAATTCCAGTCTCAGACCTTAGCGTTGCTACTGAGTAGCACATGTGTGAAAGAGGGTGTTGCACAGGAATATGCAGCTTCACAAACTAACCATTTCCCAGTGTTGCTTTGGAATCCCGAAAAGGGTTTTTTTCTTTTCTTGGTTTTTTTCAATATGAGCTGAAGTGATCAAGTTGTAGATCAGTTGCAGTAAAGCAGAACCTGCTTACACACAGTTACAAAGTAGCTTAAGCACAATAACCAACTACTCTCTAGGAAGAAGCAGCTGCTCTTGGTTTTCGTTCACTTTCACAGCACTCAGGTATTGCTGTGTGAATAATCGAGTTCTGAACATGTCTCTGCCTGGTTGCTTCAAATGCTTTCTGTGAAAAGGCAGAAGATTCTGAGACAGGCAGTTTGTCAGTAACAAGTTGGGTATTATTTCTGTTGACAAAAAGTTGTCTGAGTCTCCAAACCGGGTCTTTGAGATCCCTTCTCAAAACTTAAACTGAAAATTGCATATATTGCTGTTTGATATGTCCACTTGTAATCTCTTCTGAATCCTCTTAAACTCAAGACTCAAAAGATGTCTTGTGAAAGCTGAGGTCACTGAGGCTTTATGTTAAAAAGAAAACCTCAAGTTCTTTTTTTGTGCAGCTTATCTCTTTATGTATTTCTGTTGTGTCGTTTGTTCTGCTTCTTGCAGCATCAGCTCAAGTCCTTGTCTTTTCAGTCTCTTAATCATTAATCGCTTCAGACCTTAAGAAGGACTAAGGGAATTCAAAAGAAATGCTCTGGATTATTAATTCTTTTCCCATAAAAGCAATACTCTTGCTGGAATTCTCAGCTGCAAGCCATGCTAGAGCTGTTTTTTGCTACCAGACAGAAACTCCCTAGGTGGGGATAGTGCACAGCTATTGAGCCTAAAACTGCGTTTTGTCAGTTTGTGAAGTATGTTTCTGCAGGAGGTTCCACAAAACAATGGCATTGTGAAAGGCAACACAGCCACATGCAGTCCTTGGGGCACAGGAGAGGAGAGGCTGTCATGCCTCTGAGGGCAGCTCACAGCAGATGTTTAGACAAAGGCAGAGAATGGAAAAATGCCTGGGCAGTTTTCCTCAGGTTCATCCTTGTGATTTTTGGCAGTTGAGGACTGATGTGATGGGGGATTTCTTGAGTTGAAGATATTTGTTTCCTTAAAAAGTGAAGAGAATAAGAGTAAATGAACTGGTGGTAAGAGGGTCTGAATAGACTTTATTGCACCTGGATTTCACAGGATATGCCTCTGCCTCATCTCTGCTTCAAGAAGTCACAGACATTGGCAGATTTCCAGTACACTATATTCTCTGGTCTTCAGCTTCCTGATAGCAACAGTACACCGATTGCACAGAAGATTCATCAGGCCTCTTACACCTAGCAGGAAATATGCCAACCTAGCAGGTATAAGAGGTGACTTTTTTGTACACACACTGATATGTTTGTACCTTCCAGATACAGCTACTCTGCTGCTCTTGCCTGGTCATAGCAGGGAATGCTTCTCTTGCAGTACCAGAAAGCCTGTTACATCCATCATGTACAGAGTACATTGTCTGCTGATCTGGGTGTGTTTTCCAAAGCAGTGGAAGAGAGCTGCCTGATAATATGTCACTGTTAAATCCCATCATGGGTGAAATCAGATCAGACAGTGTTCATAAGATGTCAACTTCCAGCACTTCCCACCTGCTCAGTGAAGGAAAGTATGGTCCAGAAGGTTAGGAGAGGAAGTAGCAGCCTTTAACAGTAAGCACTGGATTCTTCTTGGCAGAATTGCCAGGTATTTATCCCTGATTATCCACTGGTGATACATTTACAAGGTTAAATAGACTTCTGACATTAGTGGAGTTAAATAGAGCTCTGCCAGCTCTTTCCTGGGGTGCTTTGCAGTGCTTGGCAACCTGAAAATGCCAGAGTGGAATAGCCATGTGAAATCACTGACACTGTGCTTTGGGAGCTGGTGGTGCTGCTGCTGGTGAAGTGGTTTGTTTGGTTCGTATTCTGGGGATTTCTGCCTGTTCACACTCCTCTCTGAGAACAGCCTTTGTCTTAGACTGTCCTTTGTTTTTCTCCACCTTGCATTGGACAAGGACTTAGTGAGTGCCAGCATCCTTAGTCAGGATATTCCAACCAGATTGTCAGGACTTTTTATCAGAATTTGGGATCATATGGACTCCGAAGATTATTTTTCTTCTTTTACCCATTTCAGAGTGTTCTTTTCTGACTACAGGCTGTGGTTTTAGTCTTTCCCTTCCTCTTCTCTTTTGTCTTCATTCACCTCCCACTGAGAACCTGAAGAGCTGGAACTGATCTCTGCTGATGTCCCAACACAATTGGGAGAGATAACTGTTTGTATTAGGAGCTAGTCAGTCAGTGGGATGCAATCCAAACCCAAAGTTTAAACATATGTTATTTATTGAATGTTTCCACACACACTAAAATTACAGCTACAGTTCAAAACAGCATCTTTGAAACACTGCAGGAAATGAATCATACCGGGATCTTTCAGGGTAGATGGAGGCTGCTGCAATGAGAGCTATCGCCATGAGGACTTTCTCTTCTTTCAGGCTGAGAATGCTTGTGGTTCCTGAACACTGAAGCCTGAATTCTGCTAAAAATAAGTAAAATAAACCCTCCTCTATTAATGCCGTTGCTATGAGGAAGAAGACATGTCTGTTTATAGCAGTGCTCTCTCGTGGTGTGCGCAGTGGAGCTGGAAACCGGGCGCTCCTCCTGCCAAGGCTGTGGTGCTGGCACAGGGATTGTGGCTGCTGTGTTTGGAGCTGAAAACAGTCTTCGTGAGAAGTTCTCTCTTCAAGCCAGAGTCATCAATGCAGTGGCCACATCTGCATATGTCAGGAGAACTGAGAGCAAGATGGAAAGAGGAACTCTAAGAACAATGTGTGTCTCCAGGTTGATTTACTCAGAAGCAGGTGTTTGTGAACAAAACCACTTCATGTGAAATGGGGGAGTTCTGTCTCCTCTGAGTGCTTCTGAGGAGGAGGAAGATGCTGGAGATGTGCAGAAGGTGCCTGCACTTGTGTGTGCTGGGTGCAGGACTGGAGCAAGCTTTGATCATAGCAACAGTCTGTCTCTTTTACCTGTCAGCAGGTAAATGCAGGTACCAAACCCCTGCAGTGGCTGCAACTCTCATCCATGCCTCATGTTCTGATCATTGTCCCTGACCTAAAAGCAGGACTTTGATTATTGAATGTATATTAAGTGAACTCATTTCTATTAATTCTGACTTGCTTCATGTCTCTCCCAGGTTTTTGAGATGAGAAGGCAAGTTCTGGTTGGAGCTGATTTGGGAGGCAGGAGCTCACTGTGGCAGGGTTTCTGTGCAGTCACCCTGGGCTCCTGGGCCCATGGAGGGCTTGCTGTAGGACTGGGACGTGCTGTGCTGCATCGGTGTGGCATGACATAAAAATTCATCTGTGCTTTTTACTCACAAATGTACTCAACCCTAATATTTGCATGTAGTTCTCTTGACCTTGTTGTACATGAGGTAATGGCTTATTATAAGTCCCTTCTGGTCAACTGTGTCTGGTGCTACACCTATAGTGCAAGGCCACGTGTCATGCTTCCCTTCTGGACACATTTTAGGCCATCTCTTCTAGTTTCCAGCCCTTCTTCTTTGGTAATGTATTGGTCTGTTCTTTGGTTTGCGGATAATGGGTGGAACAGGCCTCTGTGCTACGGGGAATGTATTGGTTAGTTATCAGGAGAAAACCAGTTTGCATAAAGTTGCAGATGGCTTCCCCTGTACACAGTCAGGACCTGGTGACTTGAGGAAGAACATCTGTGTCATTTCCCTGCAGCTGACTGCAGGCATGTCTTCACTGCCTCCCTTTGTGTGTCTTGGCTGTCACCACTCGCTCTCTCTGTGGGACATAATATGGGCTGGTAGTCGTATTTTAATGCACTGGATTATGTCTTATGGGTTGTATAAGCACTTCTTTAAGACATGCTTTCAGCACTGAACAATGATTTGTGTCTGAGTGTAATTCAGGATTCATTTTTGCTCACAGCTGAATGAAGGTAGTCAGTGGTTCCCACCGCTCCACACTTATCTGTGCTGGTATATTTAAGTGCATGATTCAGCTCTCACGTATGCTCTTAGGGTAGGGCCTTTAAGCAGGTGATCGTATCAGTAGGTTTGTCTGGGTGTGTTTCAGATGGAAGACTTGGATATTCTCCAAAGGTTTCTCCTGTGTAAGTAATAATCTGCCCAATTTACATCACTGCAACTGAGAAAAAACTGGGGCTTTTGTGTTGAAGTTTTGAGCCTTGGTGCATTGAACCCTCTGTGTTTGCAAAGTGGATCATATTCAAAAGGTAGAGACCAGAATAGAGCTGACATGACTCATACTGCAACCAAACAGCTGGAAAAAGTGAACAGTAAATCATCTGGGTGTCCTAATTTGCTAAAGTGGTTTAGGAGGAATTTTAACTTATGAATGCGAACCTTACTTGCCAGTTGTACAGATAATGCTGTACTTTGTGTCCAGGACTGTTGATCTGAGTTCTTATTGGAATCAGATGTGTATTTTAAATGGAGCTGCTGAAGGAAGAATGCCAGGTTGCATTTTTGGATTTGTGGCTGGCAGTGTCTGTTAAGATGTAGCTGGTAGGAATGCCAATAGCTGTGTTTCTCATACAGAGAACTGAAATAGCTTGTGGAGTCACTATGGCTAGGGTAGGAGGAGGCTCCTCCATGCCAATGTTTTCTTGTCCCAAATAAGCTTTGTTTACTTGCTCTTCAAGGCATGGAAGGGAAGGCACTGTTTCTAGGTTTACGTGTAGATGAGTTTAGGGCTGTTTAAAGACTGAAAAGTGATCTAATCTATTATCTTAGGTATTTCTCAATGCCTGTCACCTTGGCAATAAAGCTGAAGTCCTACCAGGTTTCTTTTCAGTGGTTTACTGTAGAGTTACTAGGAGTTAGTCTTAATATATACTGTTTTTGCAAGAGGCTATAAGGAACAGATGAGTATCTCAGTTTTTACTATGTACTGTCATCAGCTGTTAATACTGTGCTGAATTGCCTTCCTTCTCTGTTTTATGCAGCATCATGTCCAGAGTTTTTTATTGTCAGAACTTGAATGATTCTGTAGTGTTCACTCTCCCAGTCCTTGTAAATTCATTCCAGTTTTTACGGGTCTGGTGGAAGATCAGTCTAAAATCAAATGGCTGTGTGGGTAGTCAGAAAGTGTAGATTCTACTACAGTGTAGAGCTACACCTGAAGCAAGCAAATAACTTCATTTGGTTTTGTCAGTGTCATTATTTCAGATGGTGATCTGCAGAATGCAGCTCTTGCTCTTGGAGTGTTGCAACCTGTTGATTCTGTTGGTCTTGATGGTGCCAGGAGGACTGAACCACTTGCAAAACACAATGACTTATGGTTTTCCTGTTGTTGCAGCAGAAATAGAGTGCCAATTTACAGCTTCTGGTGCTTGCTATAGGAGGCCTGGAATGCTGGGAGATGAGCGAGTCTTTCTGTTCCTGAGAAGATATATTATCATTTCTATGGAGCTGTCTGCATTCTCCTGGCAATTTTTGGCAAATAAATAGCAGTAAGGAGTTAGCTAGTGGAAATGCAAATGACTGCCCTCTAGGTACAATAAGGATTGGTGCCCAAGAAGCATTTTTGCAGCATGACTGTAGTGTGGATACAGACTCTACTAAGATTTACTGTTCTCCCCATATTTTAGCAATTCAATCTGTATTTGCAAGTTATCTTGATGCTCTGTAAGTATTATCCATTAAAATAAGAGAACAGCCTTTGCCCTCTAGAAATGCAAAAGTGGTTCCAGAAGGAAGCAGCAGGTGGTTTAGATACTCTGTGGTGTAATATTGTTCTGGCTGCAGAGCTTCCTGTGTGAGCTTTGTTTATGCAGTGAGTTTAGACAAATTATCTGAACCTGTCATGAACTAGACACTGGAGCTGTAAATGAGAACAATCACATGGTGCTCTGGTCTCCCACCACTTCTTTCAGCCTCCTTTAGTTCAGCCAAGCTTGGCTGAGTAGCCCTGTGCAGGTAAGTCCTTACCTTGTTTGTGGGCATATACATGGGTGAACTGCCATAAATCAACTGTAGCTCCATAAGGAATGTTATGCTAATTTTTCTCTTGTAAGCATCCAGTTAGAGAATAAAAGCTGCAAGGAGGTGAACTGCTGGACTTTATTTTAAATGTGAGGGAGATGAAGGTCTCTTTCTGATGCATTGTGAGATAAACAAAAAGAAGCCCCTTGTCCCTACAAGCACTGTTGCTTTTAAACCAGGACGCTGTTAATGTAGCGATCAGACTTCTGGGTTTCTCTATTTCATGTAAATACTCACTTAAATTGCCTCTTTCCTTCGTGATGCATAGACACCATTACAGCTGAGTCTATTTAAATGTACCACTGCACTCATTTCTTTTTTTACCACCATTTTTACCAGCAGTTTTCTAATTCTTTTCCAATTGCCCATTCAGGTAGTGGAAGCAGCAGCTGTGAGGGCTTTCAACAGCACCATGGCAGGGAGGATGCACAAGGAGGCAACAGTGTCAGGTTTGCTGAGCAGAAGGACTGTGTGGTCTCTGTGTCTTTTCATAAAATTGTAGAATCATGGAATGGTTTGGGTTGGAAGGGACCTTAAAGCTCATCCAGTTCCAACCCCCTGCCGTGGGCAGGGACACCTTCCACTAGAGCAGGTTTGTGACCTTTGCTCTGAGGCAGCAGCTTTCAGCGTCAGGAAAATCATTTAACACTTCCCTGAAGAAGCAGCCTCTAAATTCTGCCACTGGTCTGTGAGCCAGACGCAGATCTTGGCACAGGGTCAGGTCCCCTCACCTACAACCTCCTGTGTTCTGTGTTTGGTAAGTAGGGGGTGTATCCTTGTAATTATACCTGTAGGCCAGTCTCTACGTTGTGGCATTCTCAGCTGGGCCTGTCGTGACTCTGTTTACTGCACATCTGGATACCATAATAAGTTGTTTTCTTCCACTTGTGCTCAAATCATTGGACTTCTTTTCTCAAGTTTTTGTTTTTATCATTGTGCAACCAAGCGTCATTTAGCTGATCCATCTGCACTGAAATCCTGTAGTTCAAGCCCTATTCTTTTTTTCCTTAAATAACTTTCCTTTGCATAAGACGTTGGCTCTGCAGAGCATCCTTTCTGTGACTAAGCTGGACAGTTTTATTAACATCAGCTTGAAACATGCCCTTTACCAAGTCTCCAACAGAACATCCTTTTTGGTATGGTCCTGGCAATTCCATCTGGCATTGTGTCCTCACTAAAACAGCCAGAGCACAGATTGCTGTGGCTTGGTTTAACAACACACCATTTGCTGACAGCAATGATAAACCATCCCAGCTGCTGGAGTATATTCCACTTCCTCCCTTCATATATGTTTCACACTAGTTTTTACCAAGAACACGATAAAATGCGATTTATCAGTTGTAGCCCTCACTCCCTCTTTTTGCCTGGATTTACACTCTGCAGCTAGTTGGCAATGCAGGCTTGGACTGAGGGCAAGATACAGAAAATGCCAAGTTCATTAGAAGACCAAATAAATTAGTTTTCCAAAATATCATATATGCTTTTAAATGTATACTTGCAGATTACCATATACCCTAGAAGGGGATGCTAACAAAGATTATCCCAGTCTTTTGGCCCTCAGTCTGTGAAGTTTGCCCAAGTGTGGCACTATACAGGTGTTTATTAATAAAAAGTCCAAAGTATTTTTCCATTTGGAAGGACCCATCTCTTTCCAGTGTTGTGCAATCCACTCATCCTGCTTTGGGTGTGCTGCAGCTGCAGTCTTTCACAGCTGGATTCCCCGAGTGAGGGTTTCAACATTTTTCTCCCTGGGTCTCAGACCTCTGACATGCTGAACTTCCTTCACAGGCTTGGAAGCACCAGCAAGACCAAGCCATTGTTTCTGGGATCTATTTCAGTTTGAGAATTTCCAGTGACATTTTCAAATGTGCATTGACTAAATCGGAGTTTGCCAAGGTCCATTTCAAAACAAACTGCATCATTTTGGACAGCAGAGAAGCAGAGTGTTCTAATGGGAGAGAGAAGGAAAATAGTGAGAGTGGAGAAAGCACAAAGTGGGTCTGCTCTTTTCTTCATGGAAGTTTTGTTATGGATTTGGCTTCTCATTTAAGCTTCTTTTGAGAGATTCTCAAAGTGGGAACCTCAGACTGTCAGTAATTCATTCCTGGGTGTGTTAAGAGCAAGAGGATAACCAGCAGCACAACTCCTGTAGGCATTAGTTTGTTGCTGCTATCATTCCTGTTTGACCTTTCTGCATATTCATAGCCACACACCAGAAAGCAGGTCTGGGGAGATCCTTGTGCAATGTTTGGTGGGTGCTGTGTCACAGACACCCTGATGCACCTTGCAGAGCCCTTCCATCCTTGGTAAGAGCACAGGGCTGACTGTTCCTGGGGTGTTACAGTGGGAGGTTCATCACACAGTTTACCACAGACACTTGGGAAATGTAACACTGGCTGCTGAAGTGTGAGACAGTTGGAACCACAAGCTTTTTACTGGTGGCACAGTATTTTTGCCACCATCAGCCATCTTGTGCTGTGACTACATTAAACTGAATAGGTTTGAAAGCTGTTCTAATCCTGTCATGGGGTCTTGCTACACCCTCAGAAATACTTGGTTGTGAAATTACAGAATTAGCTCTTGTTCTGTCACCACCCAGACTTCTGTTGCTGTTTTGCTAACATATGAGCTGAAATACACCATTTAATCTCAGAACCCCTCAGTGCATTACTCTGACAGCAGCCTGTGTGGTGATTGCATTCCGGTGCAGATACACAGAGCACATGCCAAATTTTACCTCTTGCCTCTCTGAGAAGTTCAGAGAGATGAGGGTGTATTCCCTCCACCCTCAGGTTATTCAGTTGTATACTTTCAGTGATGCTCTATTCTTCTCGTCTCCAAAATCAACCTCTTTGCAGCCCTTGCCATCTGGAACAGCCTTTCTGTTCCTTTGCATCCCAACAACTTTCCAGTTTTCAGCTGACAAAATATTGCCCCTCTTGCTGATGTCTCTTAATTTCTTCCTCTCTCATTGGCCCTATGACTAGATGTTTGGCTTGTTTGAATGTAATCTCAGTGTTGGCTGTAATAGATAGCATATTGTCTGGAGTTATTGCCCACTGGGATTAGGCATCTGTAAATGGCTGATGGAGTCTCTGAGACTTCCAAGAGGACTGTTTGCACAAACATGTTACGCCCCTGTATAGCAGAGAGGGTGGGTGTGTTCATCCCTGATAAAAGATTGGCTTCTGTGGTTCATCTTCGCAGCAGCAAGAGGAGGGAGCAGGAGAGGGGCTCCCTACAGCTTCTGTGAGAGAAGGTGGAAGCCCATTTACTGTTAGAAATGGGCAAACAGGACTTCAGTTACGTTTTTCTCACCATTTTCTGCACAGTGGCTCTGAAGCTGAGCTGTGTTAGCTCCATGTCTGTTGCAGGGCTTGGATATGTTGTTACAGCAGCTGTTGTGCTTTCAGCTGTGGTAAGTGATTAACGTCACAATTAAACATTGCAAACTTCTGGTTTTCTATTACTTGTAAGAGTCACTCTCTCTTTTAGCTGTTTGTAAGGTGTTTGTCCAATGTTATAGTGGGAATTTGGGAGAAATTAAGTCAGCCTGCCTGGAATCATGATGATAAAGTTCATTATTTTCCATCTTAGATATCCAATTTCAGCTTAAGAATCACTGTGGTAGCTTACTTGCTATTTTGCTTTCTAGTTTGTAACACTCTTTATTTCTGCCTTGAAACCTGAGCATATTGTACTTTTGTCCATCAGCTGCTGTGAACTATTTTCTTTGTCAAAATCCTGTATGCTTCTAATGTGTTTTCATTCCCTGTTGTCTGACACTCCAAGGCATGCTGTGATGTACAGACAAACTTCCTTTGCAATACAACAGAAATGTTTTATTTCCTTTCACTGTTACCAGAGCAAATTATTTTGTAATATAGAAAACTGCTTATGTTTGTTAAAAATAGGATTGCATCTTGTTAATACATTGTGTAAGTATGACAATGCATATGCTAAACCTAAATTGCAGTGTCCTTAGGACGCAGGGTATTGTGTATATACCTAGCTCCTAGAAGGGGGCAGTTACACAGAAGTACTGAAGTAACATGGCAGAAGAGATTAAGCAAACTGTGAATTGCCCAACTCTTTGATGAGATTCACAATATCTTATAGGAAGAGCTGGGTAAGATCACACAGGTTTTAGGAAACCTGTAAGTAATGCCTGTGTGAGATGTACGACAGGCAGAGGTAAAAGGGGTTTATTTCCTACAGTCTTGAATGCCATGCAGTGTTTATCGGAAGAACAGTCAGCAAGGGAATTAGTCTTTCACTTATGTGTTATACTGGAAAGCTATAAATTAGTAAAGAAAATACATAGAGTAAAATCAAGAGGTAGGTAAAAAAAAACCAAAACAAAACAAAACAGAGAAAAGAGTCTAGGAAAGAGTAAGTTGGGAATAAGCCAGGAATTAGATTTGATTGGAAGTGAAAATTGAGAGGGATATCCTCCTCCCCTGCTTTTTTTACTTTTTCTTCAAAATTTAGTGCAAGACAAAAGCAGACTTTGCACTTGTTGTCTGGAACAATACTTACGAGATCAGAAGTTTATGATTTAGACATGCACCTCCTCATACTATGCATATTGAACAGCATTCTCTGTCTTGTCCCCAGCCTGTCAGCATGGTGGAACACGCTGAGTTTGCGAAGGCTGGGAAGGAACCCGGCCTGCAGATCTGGAGGGTTGAGAAATTTGATTTGGTACCAGTGCCAAAAAACCTGTACGGAGACTTCTTCACAGGAGATTCCTACCTGGTGCTGAACACCATCAAACAGCGGAGCGGGAACCTCCAGTACGACCTGCACTTCTGGTTAGGTAGGTCTGGTGGAATGCCCCTGCTGCAAGAGCCCAAAGTAAGCTCTGTTCCTCTCACTACACCAGCCTTATCTGGTGTTACCCAAGGAGATAAAAAGCAGAACTGGCAGCACAGTGAGAATGCAGTTTTATAGTGCTACTTGCCTTAAATATATGAAATGGTTTGTGCAACAGTGAGTACAGTCATCTCTGTACTTGGGAATAGCTTTTCTGATCAAGATGACAGAGGCTCCCGGAGCAGACAAGATCTCAGCTGAAGGGGTGTCTGAAATCCTTTGTGTTGGAGAGGATGGGGATCAATTGTTTTCCTCCTGACACAATGAGTGGGATTTTTCCTGCTGAAGTTCAGACCTCCTTAACTGGCCCTCTGCAGTAAATGTCACTGAGTAACATGGCAAGGCTTTCTCCTGCAAAACCAAACTCTGACAATATCACAGTTGAAGTTGGGTAAGATACTTGCATGGTGGATTGTCATATCTGCCATCTGTCAATAGGTTTTCCTCATCAAAGAACTCCACAACTGGTAGAACTGGTATCCTAGTGGTGTATACAGCCTTCATAAAACCTGATAATGTCTTCCTGCAGATTCATTTATCTGCTCCATAGCAAGTTTCCTTCCAAGACAGGGTAAAATGGCCAAAAAAAGTGAATGATGCCTGTTAGAGAGGCAGCTGTGAAGCAGTGGGGGTGCAGCAGTTATGATGACATTGCAAGCCTGCCAGTAAACACAGAGCTTATACAGCTGTTTGGGGACATTGTTAGAAAAGTTTGGAAGTAGCTATTCTGCAGATCTTCCTGGACACTGACCTTCCCTGTAACCTGCCTTCTCCCAGGTGTTTTGCGCAGCTGGATGTAGAGGCAGAATCCATGCACTCCCTCCAAGCTGTTGCCTTTTAATTTCTTAGGAGATGAAAGCTCTCAAGATGAGCGTGGAGCAGCTGCCATATTCACTGTCCAGATGGATGACTACCTTCATGGAAAGGCTGTTCAGCATCGGGAAGTGCAAGGCCATGAGTCCTCAACTTTCCTGGGGTACTTCAAGTCTGGCATCAAGTATAAGGTAGGTGATGACTGGGATCTTTACACAACCAGGCTGAATCCAGTTTGCAAGAAATGGCATCCTGCCCACTGCCCAATTCTCAGGAGGATGAGAATTGCCTTTTTTCCAGCTGCTTTTAAAAGCCATTCTCAACCAGATGTTTTCAATGAATTGCAGCTGACAGGGTGGAGGACAGCAAATCCCAGTAGGAGAGCTTTGGCTGAATGAATAATACACAAGCGAAGCCCCAGGAAAGTTTAGGAATCAAGGTTTTGTTTTTCTTCGAGAAGCAGAGGAAAGAACAGTCCCACAGTGTCTGGAATGAGTTTAGGAAACAGCAATCCGAGTTACTGGGAAACGCCCACCCAGTAGATTTAGTATCTTCTCACTTATATAAGAGAGCTTGACCTTCTCAACCTTGTTCTCTGCTTAGCCCACTTCCTTAGCATACATAGTGCTTCGGTAGAGCAGGCGAATGGTGGTGGGAGTTACTTGTTGATGCCAGTGCAGTAAAGTGGGATAGAAGAAGTCAAAACAAACAATCAAGAATAGTTCGGTTTGTTAGGAACCCAGTGGCACGAGGGAAGTGATATCAGATCAGACTCTTGCGAAGTGCTGACATTTCCTCATGTCTAACACTTGTCTGGTCTTTCTGTTTTCTGTGTTTGCCACTTGTTTGTTGTTATTTTCATTCATTTGAATTTGGTTGTGCTTTTTTTGAGGATAACTGATATGGGTCCCACATTGATGAGTAATTCCAAGTGTCTCTTTAGCAGAGAGAAGGTGAATCCTGAGGCTGGGATAATTTCTGTTAGGGAGGACACATAACATGCATGGAAACACACTCTTCACACCACCAGTCCTATTAAATCCTGTTAGTACCT
This sequence comes from Loriculus beryllinus, assembly GCA_039877255.1. Taxonomy (NCBI): domain Eukaryota; kingdom Metazoa; phylum Chordata; class Aves; order Psittaciformes; family Psittacidae; genus Loriculus; species Loriculus beryllinus. The sequence goes on from JBCJKH010025804.1 coordinate 15,992, forward strand.
CAGCTTACTGTAGTGATCTTCAAATTTGGAGACCTCCAGCTGTATTGCGTCAGTGTCCCTTACACGCTATGGGAATGGATAGCTGGGGTGTATTGGTAGATATATGCTATTCGAAAGCTCAGCCTGGCCACACCAGCTCTCTCTGCTGCTGCCTTTCTTCCCTGTGAGAGGCGAAACCTGCTCTCTGGTACCAAATCATTAGGATTTTCATCTTTTCTGAAGCCACAGCACAGTATGAATTGTTGTTCTTTTGCTTTCCCTTAGGCTGGTGGTGTGGCTTCTGGCTTCAGACATGTGGTTCCCAATGAAGTGACTGTCCAGAGGCTCCTGCAGGTCAAGGGCAGGCGAGCAGTCCGAGCAACAGAGGTCCCTGTGACCTGGGAGAGCTTCAACACAGGGGACTGTTTCATCCTTGACCTTGGCAGTGTAAGTACCACAGAACAGCCGCATTTAGCTGACTTCCAGGGGCAGGAGATGTCTGGTTAGTTCATGTAAGGACCTTTTTCCCCACTGTGTTGAGCATTCTGAAACAGTATTTAGCCAGTCTCACATCTTTCAGACCCAGCCATGCTCCCTTTTCCTCTAGAGAGGGGGTTGTTCATGCTCTGACAGCTGCATGGTCTTTCTCTTTTCTCAGAACATCTTTCAGTGGTGTGGCTCCAACAGCAACCGCCAGGAACGCCTGAAGGCCACTGTGCTGGCCAAGGGGATTCGGGACAATGAGCGGAATGGTCGTGCCAAGGTCTATGTTTCAGAGGAAGGATCAGAGCGGGAGGAAATGCTTCAGGTTATTCACTTGTCCATTTGTCTGTGCTGGAGGGGAAAGAGTGAGGTGTGGAAGGGAAGATGAGCTCAGTCATATGAAGTTAGTGGTATAAACACTCAATGCAGATGCTGGGGCATTAAAGTATTTTTGCAGCTGTTGATCTAGAAGTTTCTTCCACATGTTCTTGTGGCTGGAGTATCTGGGATGCAGAGATCCTCTTGGACTGGCTAGTAATGGTTTTTCTCTCTCTCACAGGTTCTGGGACCAAAGCCCAGTTTGCCAGAAGGAGTTCCCGATGATGCCAAAATTGATACAGCCAACAGAAAGCTGGCTAAACTCTACAAGGTACCAAGAACCCCCACAAATAACCTTGTGCAGAAAGGGTGATGCTTGTGCAGTTCAGTGGAGGTGGAACAGTAGAGTGGAGCTGTACTAATCTGAGCCCTACTTCTGCTTCACTCTGCTGTTAGCTTTTTATGAGGTTTTATATATGAACCATGCTTGTGTACACTGCATACCCACAGGATCTCTGTTGTCTTTATCACCACCTTTGACTGTAGTGGGACAGCTGGGACTTTCCAGGAATTTTTGAGAGAAAGGTAGAGTGTGAAACGAATGGGGAAAAAGGGGAGTTTTCCTTTGTGTTATAAGGCCTTGTGTTAGGAAGATGACAGGATAGAACTAGAAGTAGTAAGCCTGAGAACCAGGGTCTGCCCCTTTCTACATCCAGTGAGCATGATAAAGCAATGACTTGGAAGGTAACATTTGCTATCAGCTGGTATAAGTGCAGAAGAGTGTCCAAGTCTTCTCTGCAGCAGTCTCTATTCATGTGTTGGGTATCTGCCAAGATGGTTTGTAATGTGGATCTTTATCCATTAATTAGTAAGTGCAGGAGCTCGGGCTATTAAACCCACTTGATAGAGGGAGGCCTGTTCACAGTTACCAAGATTGTCCCTTCCAGTTCTTGAGTGCAGTTGGTTTGGTTTAGTAGCTACTTCTTGGCTTGTGCACCTAAGATCTTTACCATTTTGGATCAATCTTTCTTTGGTCCCTCCTGCTTTGCTTGAAATGCTTGAAATACTTGAAATCTTCAGAGTAAGTGTTATGTTTTTGTCATACTGCTGCTGTGTCAAAGGTATCCTGTTTGCAAAACAATAGTGCCTGAAGCAGCCAATGCATTCAAGTTTATTTCCCTTCTACTCTTCAAGTTCTGGACTATGGCCATAGAGCTGAAGGGGAACTGATGATACCTTATCCGATCTCTGTGCTTTGCTGTCACAGGTCTCCAATGGGGCCGGCAACATGGCAGTCTCCCTGGTGGCAGATGAGAACCCCTTCTCCCAGGCAGCCCTGAACACAGATGACTGCTTCATTCTGGACCATGGCACAGATGGAAAGATCTTTGTTTGGAAAGGTACCATAGAGATGCAGGCGAAGCTGGTTATACATGCACAGGATCTTCATCCAGTTACCAGTCCCTGTTTCTTTCAAGCTGGGAAGGGATGTACATCTGATGGTGGTGGTACTTTCAGGGCAAGTTTGGATAGCATTAAATATCTCAGAAAACACTCTCATCTGAAATGCTGGGTACTGAGGTACAGGGTTTTTAGTGTACAGAATTAAAGTCAGGGTTCTGGGAACCAGGAGGAAAAAAATCAGTATCATAAATAGAAAGGCAACTGTGGGCTCTCAGCCACCACAAAAGGCATAAAATAGATAGCAAATGACAATTGTTCAATGTGGCATCGTGTGGCTGGAAGCCTGAGCCCTTCTGCTGTTGCAAAAGGTTCCTGGGACAGTTTCTTCTCTGGGTATGCAGAAATTTGACCTCTTTTCTCTCTGTTTTCATTAAAGGCAAGAGTGCCAACTCTGAAGAGAAGAAGGCAGCGCTGAAAACGGCTTCTGAGTTCATTGATAAGATGGGTTATCCGAAACACACCCAGGTAGGACATGCAGCCCCACTATGGCTGATCTCCAGACAGTAATGGGGCTATTGTTCTGCCCCACAGGCCACTGACTCCAGTGCATGGCTCATGTGAAATGTCACAAGCAGTCTTTCAACTAGCTCCTGTTTTGGGTGATCAGCTCTTCTGCAGGGTGATGCTGCAGTGTTGCTCCTGGGCTAACACTGTCCTTGAAATAGCATTTACCCCAGTATAACTAGTATTTAACACTTCTTCCTCTTGGGAAAGATCCTCTTTTCCATGACCTCTCTCCAAAGAGTAAAAAAGAGAAGCTGTAGATAAACCTGCCCTTCTTGTTCTGAGGGGGCTCATTCTAAAGGCTTAACACCCTTTCAGCTTTTTTAGAACTCAGACTGTGTCTGAGCTCTGGCTCTGCACCCTGTAGTGTGTTGAGACCCATATTGCTGATTGTGATAGTTTGGACCTTCCAGTAGTTACACAGGCTTAAAGATTGGGTAACACTGGCTCCTGATGGGCTGGCTCATTTGTTTCAGATCCAAGTCCTCCCTGAGAGTGGTGAGACACCTCTGTTTAAGCAATTCTTCAAGAACTGGCGGGACAAGGACCAGACAGAAGGACTGGGACAGGCTTATGTGTCTGGTCACGTTGCCAGGATCGAGAAGGTACCTTTCGATGCTGCCACTCTGCACACCTCCAAGGCCATGGCTGCCCAGCACGGGATGGAGGATGATGGCTCAGGCAGGAAACAGGTGAGCAGTGTTAGAATCCCTTTGGGAAGGTTTCCAGAATTTTCTTTGCTGCTTGGTGGCATTCCTGCAAGAATGGACCCAGACTTCTCCTCATTCCTCCTCTACCTGGTTATTCTTGCTGTTGCCATCACAAGTGTGATGAGTGATTGTCTCAGAGCTCCTACCTTGTTTACCTGGACACATGCATTTGCACACAGAAGCGGTGAAGGGTGAAAGGGCTGAGTCCTGTCCAAAAACCCACAGAGAGGTCAGAGCCAGTGTTGGACTTGAGAAGTCTCCAGTAAAGCAAAAAAGCGCCATTTCTGACCTGCCTGACTGAGAGAAATAGAAATGCTCACGTCAGGTACGGAACGGGGATCAGTGCTGGCAGTCTGACCCGCGTTTCTCTGAGTAGTTTTAGAGGAATCCAAATGGGATAAGCTGAGGTGCCCAGCCCTGCCTGCCGGCTGTGGAATTCCAGGCTTTTAGCAGCGTTCCCCAGCAGATGGGGCTGCAGGACCGCAAGCTTCTTGAGGCTGGATTTGGGAAGGGCACTGGAGCCCTGTCAGGAAAGCCTGTTCCTTCTGCTGTCCGGTTGAACTCGGAATATTTCTGCTCCTTTTCTAGATTTGGAGAATAGAAGGCTCAGAGAAAGTGCTAGTGGATCCTTCGACCTATGGCCAGTTCTATGGAGGGGACAGCTACATCATCCTGTACAACTACCAGCACGCTGGGAAACAGGGACAGATCATTTACACTTGGTAAGAAAGTTTTCTTGATGCAAGTCAGGAAGCACTGCGGCTCTGTGGGGCTGAGATTACACTTCCAAAGTGGATCACTGCTGCTTCCCACTTACAGAGGATCTGTGGGGGATAACATTTCACCCTGGATAATCTTCCCTTGCAAACAAAGCAGTATCAGAGGTCTGGAATGGTTTGTTTGAAGTGGGACAGTGGGGGGAGTTATCTGCTAGCATTTTGGTTTCTTTATTTCTTTCCTAGTAGTAGTTACTCCCTTCTTTGAATCAGGCTCTGTTTCTTTTTGCAGAGTTCCTACACCTTTTGAGACCACTGTACTGAAGTTTGGAGATCTCTGCCAGTTCAGCTGGTGGCTTGTGACTTACAGTTCCCAGAGCATGCCCTTAAAAAGGAGTTCTTCAGCAGGCAGAGAGGGCACAGGCTAACTGAAATCTGTGTGACTGAAACCAGAAAGGATGCAGCTGGTGTAGGGGCTGCATAGAAGCTCAGAGTGGTTTGAGTTGGAAGGGACCTTAAAGCTCATCCAGTTCCAATCTCCTGCCACGGGCAGGGACCCCTTCCACTGGAGCAGCTTGCTCCAAGCCCCTGTGTCCAACCTGGCCTTGAACACT
>JBCJKH010025808.1:0-12158 GCA_039877255.1 Loriculus beryllinus
TTGGCCTGGCCCTACATCCCTTGTCCCAAGCCCCTCTCCAGGTTTCCTGCAGCCCCTTTAGGCACTGGAGCTGCTCTTAGGTCTCCCCTTCAGGAGCCTTCTCTTGTCCAGGCTGCCCCAGCCCAGCTCTTTCAGTTCTGGCTCCAGAGCAGAGCTGCTCCAGCCCTCGCAGCATCTCCGTGTCCTCTTCCGCACTCGCTCCAGCAGCCCAGTGGCGGCCAGTGATGACCCGTTAGAGCCACAGGGGCCGTAAGGGCCAAGATGCCATGAACGTGATGCAGCGCAGCACCGAGGGGGTGCGAGAGGAAGCAGGAGAGTGCGGCCGAATGCGGGATGGTGCAGAGCGGGTCTAGCCCTGAACCAGCCCACCCCGAACAACCGTGGGAGCGGGGAAGAGAGCGGGGCGGAGCGGAGCGGCGGCCGGGGGCGGGCCCGGGATGGGGGACGGAGGGCCCGGAGGAGGGCCCGGAGGAGGGACCGGAGGAGGGTCCGGCCCGGCCCGGCCCGGCCCGCGGCGCTGTTCGGCCGCGCCGATGGGTCTGCGGGCTTGGCTGTGCTCGCTGTGCGGCTGCTGCGGCTGCTGCGGCGGGGAGGCGGCGGCGGCGGCTGCGGCAGAGAAGGAGCCCTTGCTGAGGTGAGACCCCCTCTGCCCCCTGCCCCTGAGGGAGATGGGGCTGAGCCTCCCCTCCACCTCCCGCCGATGCTCCCACCGGGAATGGGGCCCCTGCCCTGGTCCGCAACCACGCGTGAACCCCTCTGATCCCCACGTCCAGCAGCCGTTTCCCGCAGGTTGGCTGCCCCGGCGTGCCGCGCCGAGCCCCGTCTTCACCCTGAGACCGTCTCGGTGATTTTATAGCCGCTGCTTTCCCTGGGGGGCTGGCCATCCCCCTGTCAGGGCTCCCAAGGGATTTTCTGCCGTTGGTACCGAACTGGTTTCAGTTCTCTTTCCACCCTCGTTGGCTTCTCATAGGGGCCGGGTTCTTTCTGTCACCTCGTGGGACAATGCATGCCGGGCTGTTGGACAGGGCTTGAAGCACCCTGCTCTAGTGGAAGGTGTCCCTGCCTGTGGCAGGGGTTGGAACTGGACGAGCTCTAAGGTCCCTTCCAGCCCAAACCGTTCCGTGATTCTATGCTAAGTTTTAGCAAGTGAACCAAGGGCAGCGTCTCTTTGGTGTTTCCTGTGTGCACCTCGCCATAGGAACCGTTCAGCTTTTGTCTTTCTATGGTGGGGTTTCAATAGAGGAGGCTGAGGCACTGAACAAAAAAGGGGTCCCCATTATTATGCCGAGGGTCAGGTCCCACCGTTGGGCAGAGCTCTGTTCCCAGGCAGGGGATGCTGAAAAGCAGATGACAGACAACACACTGCTGGAGCCGGCTTTATATGAAAGCAACATGCATGTTGCTTCCTAGAGAACAGCTTTTTCCCTCCCGCTGTCGGTCTCATCTGTCCTGTGCACAGAGCTGTGAGCTTGCCTGGGGAGGGGGGGTGTGTTTAGAGATGAAGCCCCAAGTCATGGTGAAGAGCTGCGAGCTGTGCAAGCACGTAAAGAAGGGTTTGCATGTTGCAAAACATCTGTGCGCGGGGATTGCGGCACCTCTCCTTCCTTTCCCGCTGCCAGCTGGGGTCCTGGCTGCTGCCAAAGCCCGCAGTGGGATCCCCAGCCCTGGGATGGGGCAGGGCCCATGCCCTCCCTGTGTCATCAGCGGGACAGGGGCATTTCAGGAAGGAAGGTGGGATGCTCCTGCTGTGGCCTACATAGGTGTCAGGTAATAGCGGAGCTGGCAGCAGTGTTTGAAATGTCCTGATTTCGTGCTGTTAGAGCAGCTCCCTAAATAATACCCAGATAATCCCGAGCATGGGGCTTTCAGTGCGGGAAATAGGCAATTAACCTAAGGAGAGCAGAGCAGGCGTGCGGGGAGGATCCATCCTGTGCATCGCTGGCCGGGGTGCCTGTCCCTCCCCAGGCACCTTTCTTTAGTAACATGCCTTCTACTGGGGATCCACTTAATGCTGGCTCTAAGCAGGAAAGCCTGTGTAAATGCTGGGCGTTCCAAAGGCACCTGCTCTTGCACACTGTGCCAGTGTAATTAATCTAACAGCCTAATCACTGGCTTGTCCCTCTTCAGGAGGCTTTGGGCTTTTATTTCAAGGCAGGGATCTTGCCAAAGCACAATTGCTGTATTGTTGGTTTTATTGCAGCATTGTTTAAAAGGAAGGGCTTGCTTGAGATTTCAGATCTTTTAGCTGAGTTTCAGATTTTGGGGAGGTGATGTTGCTACCCAAAAGTTGACTTTATGACTTTTCACCTTATTTTCCCCAAGTGGAGTGGTTGCTGCCTTGTAAGTCCAATGTGTCAAAGAATAAAGCAGTGAGGAGGAGGTAATCTGTGAATAATGAGGTGCATATATACCTGGGCGTATGCAACCGGTGAGGCCAGTGAAAGCAGCCAGCACTCTGTGTGGAGATGGGGATGGACCATAGTGTGGGGCTGGGAAAGGAAACCTGGGACAAAGCCAGTGAGCTGGGCTGCTGCAGGGAAGCATCTAGGCTGCCTGTCTGCCTCTTGATGCACAGAAGTGGAATCTGGCTCAGATGGTGTCCTTGGGATGCAAATAAAATGAGAATTTGGACTCCAAAATGAGTTTAACCTGGATTGAAAGTCCCTTGGAGCAGAAATGCGTTGATGAAGCATTAGTGCTCACCATTTTCTGGATAAAACCCAGAGTGTGAAACGGTCTGGGTCCCCTCTGGTCCCACAGTAACCTGCCAAGCAGGCTGCTGTTTGTGTGTTCCTACTTTTGCTCCCATTTCTTCATTTTAAACCTTTCTTGGAAGTCCAGCACGCTCAGGGTGTTCCCTGTTGGCAGGGCTCCTTGTGCTTGTATGGATTTGCTGACTCCTGGGCACTGCTTGTATCCCTGACAGGCTGCTGGATGCTTTGGAAATAGAGGCGCATTGAGAAATGCCTTGCAAGCTGTGAGGGCTCACAAAAGCTAAGGCTTGTTGGTGTTACTGTTGAATCAGATGTTGCGGGTACCGATAAGTCACTGGGTGGGAAGAAGCCTGTTGAAGGCAGGATGGGACTGGACACATGCTGAGAGCACATCTGGCTCCTGAGAGATGCCTTCCAGGCTGGGATCCTGCCTGCTCCACCTTTGGAAAATGGTTTGAGAAAACCCATGCTGGCTCCAGCGTAGGAAGGGTTGAGTTATGCCATCCGTACCTTCTAAGTTACGTTTGTTTGCTTGTCTTTAATGAGAGATTATAAGAGATTATCTTTTCCCTTATTACCTGTTGCTCAGGTTTTTGGTTTGTTAAAAGTCTAATTAAGCTTCCTGTGGGAATGCTGATGTGAAGGGCTTTTTCTATTTTATCTATGTGCTGAAGCTCATCTTAGCATCTTTTTTATGGCTTGGCATCATGGTTAAGTACCCACAGTGTTATCTGATGTTTTGCTGGATGGGTTCCTTGTGAAAGGCATGAGATTTGGATAGCAAATGGAATAAACAGTGGGAATAAACAGAAGTGAGCAGGGATTGCCACAGGATGGCTAGTGAGACTATTGGGTAAGGCTGAAAATACTTCTTCACTTGTGTTGTTCTGCTCAAGTGTTTGGACATCTTGATTAGAAACATTATGGAAATCCTCTGCTAAAAGATGTCCCAGCAGAATTCATAGAACCACAGAATGGTTTGGGTTGGAAGGGACCTTAAAGATCATCCAGTTCCAACCGCCAAATTAAATAATCCTATAAAGAAAAATGCATACCCCAGTATCAACATAAGGCCATAAAATCAGCAGAACTGCCACCAGTGCAGAGAAGGCTTCCCTTGGTGGGGACAGCCTTCCCAGAAGACGATGGTCTGCTTTGCTGACCACTAAGGCCAGAATTCACATGCAAGCTGTGGACATTTCCATCCCCAGATAAAGATGGGGCTACGTGTCCTTTCTGTGTGTTGGCACAGGTCCCTGCACAGCTCAGCGCATCGCTGTGCCTCTCAGGTAGGAGCTGCTGGGGTGGTGAGCACCTGCAGGGATTGCCTGCTTGATTTGGTAGGGTTTGGGCTGCTGGGGAGAAAATAGAATCATAGAATAGTTAGGGTTGGAAAGGACCTAAATAGACCTGCAGGGTCACACAGAAACATGGTGGTGGATGTGGGACCTCTGGAGAGCATCCACTCCAATCCCTGCTTGAGCAGGGTCAGCTGGAGCAGGTTGCCTGCAGGCTTAAGTGTCTCCAAGGGCTCCACAACCTCTCTGGGCAACCTCAGTGTTCACTCACCATTCTTATGAGTGAACAGAATTTCCTGTATTTCAGTGTGTGTCCTGTCATGGGGCAGCACTAAGAAGGGTCTGTCTGTCTCCTGCGCTCTCTCCCATAATGTACTTGCACATATGCAAGTACTCAACGGTACTTGGGGAGGTAAAAGGATGATGCTGAAGTACCTAGCGCTGCCTCGTCTCTCCCCTTCTCTGCAGTAACAACAACCCCTATGCCTCCTTTGGAGCCACACTGGCACGGGATGAGGAGCAGAACCTGTGGAGCACCCCACATGACGTGACCCACACAGAAGCAGATGACGACCGGGTTCTGTACAACATGATTGTGGTCAGGAACCAGCTGGACAAGGACTCGGAGGTGAGGCGGTGCCATTCTTTGCACTAAGTTTCACCAACGACCGAGACTTTGCTTTTCATCAAACGCTTTGCAAGTACCTTTAAGAACCTATTAAGCTGCTATAAACCCCCCAAAGTCCCCCACTGTGGCTCACATAGACATCAGGTCCTCCCATCTGCTTCGTCACCCTCCAGATTTTACCCTGTATCTGGTGTGGATGTATCTGTGGATGTCATCTCTGGGAAGCTCCTTGAGCTAGGATGCACGATGCCCTGCAAGCACCTCTACACCACCACCACCACCAACCGTGTCCTGGTAGCGCTGGGATCCCCAGCTCAATTTCCTAGCTTCACAGGCTGCTTGTTTGCATCCAGTATTCCCCTGGTTTGGCCTTTCCCTGGTCAGACTGGTGGTAGCCTTGCCTGCAGTGGCGTTCACCCGGCAGTGGCAGTGCCTGGAGCTGAGCTGTCGCTCCACTGACACATCAAGTTAAATACTTTTCTAATGGGTCGTACAGCAATTATTGAGAAGCAGAGAACTGGCACAGCTCTTAGTGCAGAAGGGAAAAATCATCACTGTTACATAAAGGCTGTTTTGCAGCCCTGATTTCCTTCACTAAAGAACTTGGGTGCAAAGCAGATTTCAGTGGCCTGATTAGGAGCAGGCTGTAGCAAATAGTGACGCATTTCCTCCTCTCTGATTGCTTCTACAGCCTCAGAATGCTTGCAGCAAAGCCTGGAGGCTTCCCATTTAATTTCAACGTGATTCCATTTCATCCAAGAGACTGCAAGACTGTAACTCTTCCTCCTGTTATAGTCCCCTCAAAACCAAAAGCTAGCTCAGCTTTCACAAGAAGCCTTAAACTCCAGAGGTAAAGCTGAGATCAAAATTACAGTGTTTATAATTGGAAATGGGAAAACGCAACCCTCGTATACAGCTGACCAGAATCCCCATTTAATGTGTTTGTTTCAGGGGCTTTTGGTGGGGCTTGAATAAATATTAATATTAGAATAGATGATTTTGTTACGTTTTAATGGCTGCATGTAACCTTTACAGTTATAACTGAAGATGTTCTCTTCCCTCCCCACTGCTGTTTTCTCTACCTTGTGATTGCTTGTCTTCGAGAAGACAGGGAGTGTCATCCATCCTGAATTGGCTGAAGGAAACAAGGACATCTCTGTTTTAGGAGGCTGTGCCAATCCTTGGTTGTTGCAGAGCTGGGTGTACTTAGAGCAGTGCTGAAGCTCCTGATTCCAGCCCTTTCAAGCGCCTTTTAGTTTGGTTTAGGGCTCATGATAGGGCAGGCCTCCTACAAGCTATTATTACTTATAAAACAGTATCACAAATGGATGGGCTGCTAAAAGGATGGGCAGAGGAAAGCTGTGTGTCAGCCCTGCAGCATCAGTTGTGGGTCACCAGGAGAGCTCTCCTGCTCCCGCCTGTCCTAACCCCAGTATGCCTGCTTGTCCTAACCGCTTGTCCTAGCCCCAGTGTGCCTGCCTGTCCTAACACCAAGGCTTTCTGCTGCATTCAGTGTATCTGTAAGGTCCTTAGCGGGTCTGAGCAGTCACCATTCCTGCCAGTGAAAAAGGAAAGCACAAAGAGCATGCGGCTTCCTCTCCACAACAGATACAAGATCACGTACCCTGGGGTCTTTATGCGATGCAGTTAATAAAAAAGCCTGAGGAGTACAATATCAGGCTGACTTTGAAGAAAGCCGGTGCTTGCTGTGCTTTATTTAGATGATGGCACGATGCCCTTTGCAGCTAGTCATTGCCTCTCTCTTTTACAGCTAGGGAAACTGAGGCATAATGTATAAGCCCAGCAAGCTGTTGCAGTTTCCAGCTGCAACTCCTTCTGTGTGGCAGGACAGGGAGGGATTTGGCCAGCAAAGCCAACATTCCTGTGTTCGGCCTCAGATGCCAAAGTCTCTCCTTACTACTGGCAAGCATTTTAAAAGTAGGCCAGATTGCATTGCCCTCCCCTCCTAATGAGACTTCAGCCCTGAGAGAGGGGAAAAAGTCTGATTGCAAAGGAGCATTGGGCTGTAAAAGCCATAATCTGCTTTGGGAGCTGCTCTGCTCACAGAGTCCCTAGGGAGAGTGTGTGGGTGCTGCAAGACAGGGGATGGAGGTTTTGTGTGTGCAGTGCACCAACATTACGAAACCGTAGGTCCTCTTTTTCTCTTGGTTAAAAAGGGACTGAAAGGAGAACTATTGCCTCTATTTCTGCTCCTTCAATTAAAGAAGTTCCGGTGTGCTGTGCACTTAGTCTGTGCTTTGCCATTCCCCACCTTTTCATAGCTATTTTCTAGCACAGGACTTGGGAAGGGTCCCAGGATGGATCTCTCCTGGCCTGAGCATCACTGCGCTGTGGATTGTGGTAAATGAATAAACCAAACCAAACTATGCATTCAAAGGGCCAGGTGCTCTGACACTGAATGCACCCTGTTACCATTTGTGGTTGGGGTGTCAGCAACTTGCAGCATTGGTATCCTCCTTCAGGATCAGTCCCTGGCCCTCACCATGGGGCTGGACCCACATGTGATCGATGCAGAGCTGTTTCTTCTCCCTGCCTCTTCCTGGTGGCCCCAGTGTGAGAAATCTGGCAGCTCCAGCCCAAACTCAATGTGCCCTTTAGCTTGTATAAGGATGGCAGGGCTGCTTCTCACTGAACCAGGCAAAGCAAGCACCGTGACATCCCAGTTTCACACGCACCATTGCTCTTCCTGCTCAGTGCTGTGTGCTGGGGGTGTAGACTCATGGGGCCACTGACCATGGTGGAGCTTGCTGGAGCACCCAGTGGTTGGCAAACCCACTGTGCTGTAGGTAGACGAGGCAAGATTCAATGGAGCCTCCTGAAGTCAGGACTGAGCGGCTTGCAGCCTCACATTTCTCTCTGCTTGATGTTGATGAGTGTCACATCCTTGCATGCACTTTTGGAAGCAAAGCGTGGGCAAGGAAGTGTGTGTGCAGAGAAAACCAGAAAAGCCATAGCTGAAGGGCTGGCTGAAAGGGGCTGGTAAAGCTGATGCAGCCTTTGGAGATCAAAGCTGTTGTCAAAGCTTTTGAAGCCTGGGGTCAACGTTTCAGATATGGAAAATGTTCTCCTGTTCTGCAGCATTGTTGCACCTGGTGTGACGTAAAGCAAAACCCCATACCTGGAGGTGAACTGAGGACTTTCTAGGAAAACTGGATGTTCCTTAAGATACTGCATATATATAGATGAAGTCACTGTTCTAGCGTGTACCCTGCTAGTGTAGAGGAAAGCATTTTGCAGGGAATGGGACTACTGTGGCTCTGACAATTCTCCAGTTTTAACAGCAAGGGTTGCCCTGGCCTCATTGCTAGGCTTATGTATGTGATGTGGACCTCCCAGAGGTCCAGTTTGTGGTGGTCCTGTTGCTTCAGTGATGCCATGCACACCTCTGATGGGGTGCATGGCATCACCCAGCTGTGGACAGAGAGCCTGAGCTGTTGCACTAACACTGGTTTCAGAGGAGTCAGATTTTGGGCACCACGGGGCTGTGAACAGAAATTAAAGGTAGGGGTTTGCATTATGACCAAGGGAAAAACACTCTTCTTATGGCTTGTAAATGCAGTGTTTCTTTCTTCTTTTGGTTTATTTTGCTGGGGAGGGTGGCATCATAAACTCGGGTAGCAAATTCCTCTGCCTGCATTTCTGTGAGGGAGCTGGCTATCAGAGCTATACATGATCCTCCTGGCAAGCCCATTAATGAGCTGACACAGCCCCTTTTTCTGCTTCCTCCTGCTCTCCTACTGGCTTATTTGTTTTTAAACAGGTTGCAGATAAGGTTGGTATTGCAACATGCTGTTGCTGGGGCATGCTGGGTTTGAGTGCTGATGGGTTTATGCAGGGTTGGGGATGCCAGCTGGGAAGCCCAGAACTGAGCCTCTTCACCTGTATGCCTTTCTTAAACTGAACCCAATTTAAGCTCTTTTGAAGCTGCATAGTCAGTTGATGGTTCAGTGTATGAGCGTGGATCTAGAGTTTATATTTGCTCAACTACTTCCAGTGGAGCCACACAAGAGCATCCCTGGGTGCGGTGCGGTACCTTCCTGCACTGATATTTCAGTTCTTCCCTGTTGACCTCATTTCCAAAGTAACTCTTGAACAGAATGGTGACACCAATTACTTTCAAAGGAATAAAGGAAATGTTTCTGAACAGAAGATTGCTTTGGCAACATGAAGAGAGCTCAGTGCTAACTAGAAAACTTTCATATGATCAGGGATGAAAAGTTGGACAGTGCTTGCCTGTTTCCTTGGCACATTTTTTTCCAGAGCTCTGAGTTCTGCACCAGCCTGGTTTGTATTTCATGCCCAGAACTTCCTCACTTCCATTTGGTATTTGCAGATTTAGTATATCACACCACAGTAAGTTTTCCAGGTAAATATCTGAAGGGCTGAGGACTCGGAGGAGACAGCTGGTAGAGTTCCCCTGCTGCTCCTGGGATGTTCTTGACCCATGCACAAAGGGTTTTCTCAACTGGGCCAGTAACTGCAACCTGCTTTGGTTTCCTGTGGTTAATTCATGTTTTGGGCAAAAGGGTATTTATTTCTTCAAGGATTGATTTTAAATGCAATGCTGGCATGTCCCAGACCCATAGAAACACTAAGGATGTTGGTGCACAGGATGTGGTGCACAGATGCAGCCAAAGTCTCTGATGTTGCCCATTCCTGCACGCGAGCAGGACAAGCTTTGCTCTTCTTCTGTGTTGTTAAAGGGAGAAGCTTGGTAGAACGGAAAGCTTGGGGGTGGAAAGATGCTCCTCATTTCCTCATTAAAGTAACACAGCGGGCAGCCTCCTGCCCACAGTGTCTAGGATGCCTCTGCACAAGAAATTGTCTGGGAAAACTCAGGATTGCTGAGGCTGATGGAGAACAGGGCAATGAGTCCCTCTGAGAGCTCAGCCCATCGCTGCCCAGCCTCATCCTCATGATCTCTGCTGTTAATCCAGAGAAAATCAGGAGCAGCTTCCCTGCATGCTAAGCCATGCTTGCCATGGAGTTTAGCCCTGAAAGCTGTTTCCAAGTGCCAGCAAACTGTTTCAGGGAGAGGAGCATCTTTCCCACCCCCCCGACTCACTAAGTCATCCGCATGAAGCACACTTGGAATCACAGTGGCCATCTGGATTGATTGTGTGTGTTAAAGCACTTGTTTGTCTCTGCAGGAGGGCAGAGACATGTTGCTTATATCCCCACCAGCATGCCCAGACTGGTTTGCTCTCCTTTCTACTTATACCATGGGGTCACGAGCAGGCTGAGATGTTTCTGAGCGATCCCTGCCAGCAGGGACCATCGTGCAGCCCTTTTAATCTCTTTTTAAACCTTTCAAGTCTGCAATAACCTTCCCACAGAGCTTGAATACAACACAGCCCCCCTCCTCCTTTTCACTGAGAGGAGCTGGGTTCCTAGCTATGAGCTGGTGCCATAAGAGAGGAGAGTCTGGTCCCTGCCTGCTTTCTCTTGCAAAACTACTGCAGAAAACTCCAGGGCAAGGAACTGCACCCTACTTTGGCTTCCTGTGGTTAATTCAGATTTGGGCAAACAGGTATTTTTAATTCAAGGATTGATTTTGAGGGCAGATGTCCCTGCCTGCTTTCTCCCTGCTCTATGGGAAGATGAGCAGTGCCACAAGCTGTTTCCCTTGTTCTCCTGACCTGAATTCACCAGTGACTTAACCCACCAGCTGCTTCTTCCAAAGTCTAATCTCCAACTCTTTATCAGATCAATTCCTTAAGGCACCAGGTATTGGAAAACCAGTGGGATTTGTAGCATACATCCAGCCTTCTTGGGTATTGTTTAACCCCTTTGAACCCAGCATGACACATAAGAAAATCCCAGGCAGACAGCAGGGATTAATGCCCCTTTATTCTACAAGAGTCCATCTCTGTAATCTGTTGCTGAGAAATGAGATTAATTAAGGTTATTAGTGCAGGGGAATTAGCTGAGTGATGTTATGACCTGCTGTTGGGATGCTTCTGTGAGTGCATCCTTTGCAGTGTGGGCATTGATTAAACTCAGCTAGTAGAGTACTCCTGGTTTTCCCACAGAATATATGGATTTCCACAGGAATGCACGCTTATAGAATGGAATCATAGAATCATAGAATAGTTTGGGTTGGAAGGGACCTTCAGATGGGTTTAATTGTGCTGGTATAGCTTCAGTAAATAATCTGAAGCCCTTCCCTTTTAGACAGTGACCCATTAAGCAGATATATCATGAAATCATGGAACGGTGTGGGTTGGAAGGGGCCTTAAAGATCACCCAGTTCCAACTCCTACCACAGGCAGGGGCACCTCACACTAGACCAGGTTGCTCCAAGCCCGGTCCAACCTGGCCTTGAACACTGCCAGGGAATTTAAAGCTTGAGGTCAAGTGCAAGGATTTAAGCTGTAGAACTAGATGAGGCATTAGCTGTAGCAACTGGCAGCCACTAATAGTTATTATGTCAAATGACTCCAGCTCAGTCCTCAACCATCCACGTGCATCCCTCTTCTCTGGTATTTAAAAAAGGATACCCCAACCTTTAAAAAAAAGGAAGTCTATTTTTGTTTCTTGTTTTCTCATTGTTTTGAAACCCTGCCTACTCCAGTTAAATGCCAAACAGAGGGCTGAGCAGTTTGGAAAAGCCACTGTATGTGTGACCATGCTGAGAGCAGTAACTTCTAGTTTCCCGTGGGCTATCATCAGCTGTAAGAAGATGTGCCATGCCAACTGCACTGCAAGGCTATGGAAATAAGGTGTTGCAATATATTAATGTGTGGTTGTGGTTTCTCAAGCTGTAAAGGCTGAATAAGGTATTTTCATGAGCTTAAGTTTCAATACTAGCTGGAATGTCAAGGTTTGGGGTAAAAGGCTTTGGCCCAAAGACCTTCGTCAACCTTCATACCAATCCCTCTGTGCCAACATCAGCAGTTCTACTCTGGATCTGTTTCTAAAAGCTGGAATTCCTAGAAAAGCAGCAGAAACCTCTCCACATGCAAATGACTGCCTCTTATCCCTTTGCTTTGCAGGAATGGCAAAAGCTCAACTATGATATTTATACCTTACGGCAGACCCGAAAAGAAGTGAGAAGCAGGTGGAAACACATTTTGGAGGATTTGGGTAAGCTAGGGGACAAAAGGATGTGATTTCTGGGGTACCAGTGATGGTTCAGAATGGGGATAGCTCTACAGAATTAGGCTGGTAGAGGAGAGCCATAGGCAAGCAGAATAAGGTTGCTGAGCAATGCCATCAGGTAGCCCACATAGCAACTGAGAGCCTGTGGGCATTCTCCAGAGCTCAGGCATGGCTGGGAGGAGATGGGGCCACCGTGGCACAGCATAAGGCCCATAAACCATGATCAGTGGGGGAGCCTTTCAAGCCTGTAATAAGCATGCAGAATCATCTGTTTCAAGCTTCCTTGTGGAAACTTAGCAGGGACACCTGGGTTTTTCTCGTGTCCTCAACATAAAAAGGACATGGAACTGTTGGAACAAGTGCAGAGGAGGCCACGAGGATGATCAGGGGACTGGA
>JBCJKH010025810.1:0-15123 GCA_039877255.1 Loriculus beryllinus
AATTAATTTACCCAGATTGAAACTGTTTTACCTACAGCAATGGTTAAGGTGATTCTTTTGCTTTTGTATAAAAAATATTGTTTAACCAAATTTTTGATATAAAGTAACCTGACTTTGCTCATCTCTCAAAAATTTGACAGTTTATTTTGCTGATCATATGGCTATAACTAGAATCATAGCCTATCGTATTTGAAATGAAGAACAAGGTACTGAGGACAACTTACATAATATTTTACATCTCTGCTATTCCCTGGGAAAGGGGAATGTTTCGCCTAATGACAACATTCTAAATTAAAATTATTCCTTTTCTTCTGTTTAGGAGGACTTTTTAATGTATTCAATGATTTATTTAATGCTATAATTATTTATTTTTAGTAGAAAATGCATTCTTAGAATCAGAAAAGGGGAAAAGTGTGCTGAGTTCCTGATTTTGCTGGTCAAACTTCTGATTAAACATTCTATGCAATGTGTGTAAGGAAGGATTGGATTTTCAGCACTTAATTACTTTAGCCAGTTGCCATCTGTTCTTTGAATTTTGACCTTTATTTCCAAGTTGAAGCTACATGAAGTGTCTGCAGGGAAGCCAATTAGATCATGGATGTTTCATGCTGATATTACAACAGACTTAATGTCCACCTGCAGAACCCTAGTTGATAAATTTAATAATGATGACACAGTGGCTTTCTCCAACCTTCAAATAATAGTTTATCACGTTTGGCATTGTTCATTTAAAATGTGGCACAATGAGCAGTGATGAAACAACATTTTGATTTGTTTTTTCAGCATCAAACACTGCTGAAATCTCTTAATGCTACACTTTTCCACAAAGATAATGCATGTTAACACTAAAAAACAATCCCATAACACTACATTTTCTGGACTAAGAGGAATAGTCACAGACTGAAACAGCATGGAGCTTTAAGCCACCTATTCTCTCACTAAATTCTCAGGCAGCCAATGCTGAACTTCACAGGAAGCTTGTTACTCGACCCTCATTCTGCCTGCTCTCTGCTTATGAAAACAATTGGCTACCTACAGATTTTTCTTTCACTGGAAACATGAATACCTTCAAAATATAGCTGTATTTCTAATAGTAATCATATTAACAGATGATTGTCCACCAACATACAATAGTGTTACAATACTATTTTAATATGGTTTGCTAGTAAGTAAATAAGACATACTCAAATCTATCTCAGCCTCATAAGCACCCAATTACTTGTGTGAACCTCAAAATATTATAAATTCTGAATGCAATATTATCATCAAAGAATATATGTCCACAAGACTTAATAGCTAAAAGTTGCTTTGCAAAGAAGAGTCTGGAAAAACACGTACCTCCACTTTCAAAGTGTCTGAAAATATGAGAAGGAAAATATACTTTTCCTTGAGGAACATTTTGAAGCTGACTGTTGGTGCAAAGATAAGCTGGAGGGCATGATGTGAATCCTATCAATGTCAATAAGAGTCAGTCTTTGTACTGATTTTAATGGTCTTTGAATCAGGTCCTAAGTGTGAGATCTTGATAATCTATTAAAGTTGCAACATTTCAAAACTAAACTTCTTCTATTGATCCACTGATTCAAAGACAGAAAATTAAATGTTATGCGATGCACAAATCCTTACCACTGTATGTCAACATACCACTCCAGTGTTTCCTGTGCTCATGGTACTGAGCCAGGTGGCAGATATGTAAAGCTCTGTTGCAGAATTTCAAAAGAAATTTTGCTGACTTTCAAGGACATTAATCTCTTAATAGAACTGCAGGTTGTCTGTTTGCTCTTAGTAGGAATCTTTTATTTCTCTCTCCACTTCTTGGATGCTGAAAATTGCAATAAAACCAACTGCATTTGCACAGAATGAAAATCACTCTATTTCAGTGTTAGGTATTGACTTCTAATGAGCCACTTTGCTTATTCTATTTATCTGGCAGCATCAACACAAAACTCATGCATCAGGAAAAAAGTCTGGAAGTTATG
Source organism: Loriculus beryllinus (assembly GCA_039877255.1). NCBI lineage: Eukaryota > Metazoa > Chordata > Aves > Psittaciformes > Psittacidae > Loriculus > Loriculus beryllinus. Next base: position 1,980 of record JBCJKH010025810.1, read on the forward strand.
TCATATTGATAAGTAAATCCTCCCTAAATGGAACATTTTCAGGATTCTGGACATAAAACTGAATGCTATTTCAGCTTAACAAATGAGATCAGCTAATAAATTTCTTCAGTACAGATACTGAGATTCCCCAAACTTTTGACAATAATATTTGAATAAAGGGAAAAATGAACTTACATATATAATTAGCAGAATACATCTATCTTGAAGATAATAAACATATTACCTTTAGACTGTCACACAGAACTTAATTATACTTTTAAACTGATCTGTGCTGCATACATGTAAATGTTATTGAAACAATTAGGCACAGTAATGGTACTTTTTTTTAGTGAAGATTACAAATCACACCAATAGCAAATGTGTGAGTCCTTAATGCTAGAAAATGCAATTTACCTGTATGATCCTTTCTTTATTACCATTTAACCATGTCTGTGGCAAGACAGTCTGAAGACCAGACAGGATAGTCTTTTGATGCCTTCCACCACCACTTGCCTATGTCACTGCCTATTTTTCCAGTTAAATTCAGCTTAAGAAGGAGCAGTATTAATGGATGAGCATATATAAAAACATTTTATCCTCATGTCTTGTGACTCTTTTGGTCCCTTATGATACTTAATATTTAAATATAGATTTTTTTTTTTATTCTATCAACATATTTATCACGTGTGTGTGCATACACACACACACAAATATAGATAGTAGCAATCTTGCTCAAACTTACTGGCCAGAATACAACAGTGTTCAAGCAAACAGAAGTACATTCTATTCTATTCTATTCTATTCTACTTTAATTTATTTTAAGTTATTTTATTTTATCTTTACATTTACTTATTTGATGACCTGGGAATGCGTTTATACTCACCTGGCCTGCATTTTAAGACTTCTACAGAGAGCAGTCTTTCTAACATTGTGTTGTTAAGAACTGTCCATGTAGTTTGCTCAAGCTCATTATGATCTGATATTCTGGGGCTGCAGTGGCCTCCTCCTCCCTGGAGGGAGGCTGAGACAGGCTATAACATTTTCTCTGTCTCTCAATTTCTCTAGCAAGAGTATGTTTCCACCTGCTACAAGGTTATACTTACAACTGCTGCAAAGCTATATGCTTTGGGTGATTTTCTCTAACAAGTCTATTCCCCCCCTTCCCTTTTGTCCTTCCCTTAACTATCTTCAATGCTGTCTTTCACTGCTCACCACAACAAACCCTATAACTAGTCTGAGATCTCCCACTTGTCTTTATCTAGTCATCTCAGTTGTCCTTCACACTACCTGCATCCTTAACTGCTCACCTGTGCCCTCCTGGACCTATACTACCTAAGTTCATGCCCACTTTAACTCATAATCTTTCTGAGAAAAGAAATCACTTGTATTAATCTCCCCTACATTTATTTCTGCGCAGTCTTGGTGAGATTGAGCAGAAAGCTCATATTATTTTAGAAGGTGTTCGCCAATGCTTGTTCTCAGTTCTGGAGTTTCATGTTCAAGCTGACTGGATGGTGGGATGAATATTGCAATGTTATTTGGATCATTAGCAACTCTAGATGAGTTTTATTTGACCTTCATAGGAAAATAAAGTCTACCATACTCCTGAACTTAACAGCCGTGATTTCACGTCCAAATGTTTTTCTTAATCCTTTTGTTTTGATATTGTTGTTACAGATTACTTACCAAAATGGGGTTAAAGAAGAAAAGCATTTACAAACTACTTCTTAAGGGCAAAAAAATAAGAACAACTAACTAAAGTAACGTCAACTCCATATGTCAGCTTACAACAGAACAGAGAAAATGTGCTGCATGGAAACAGTTATCTCCCCGCTGTTCCATCCATGTGCCATCATGTGTGTGCTCCTCTCTCACTCATGCCTTCACTTGTTAGGCTGCTATGGGACTGGCATCAGTACAATATAATGAACAGGGATTGCCAGGTCCCTAGAGCTCAAAAGTCTCTTTTTCCAGACTGTGCCAGCTCATTTTCATCTGTTCACTTGCCATTTTCGAAAGGGATTATTTAAGTTTAATTAGAAGACTACAAAGAAACATTTGGCCTCCATGGTTTAGGGCCAAAACCATGCCATGTTTATATATTTTTTATTAGCATTCTCTTGAATTCACCGTAACACTACAAAGTGAACTGCTTTTAAGCAATTACAGATCCACTGAAGCTCATACTCTTGCTATTTATATCTTTTGCAAACAAGAAATAAGGTCCAGTAAGCATGTAGAACAGCCCATTTTCTGGAAAAGATTAGTAGCTCATTAGAAAGCAGCTTGTGCTGTAGAGTATTAGAACAGTCTTGCTCTCCATTCAGATTAGGCTATCAAGGAGTTAATTGCTCACTGGTTATATGAGTTGTCTCATTAGTTCTGAGGTCTGCTCTGCAGTTGCAGTAATGATGACAGTGGATATCACTGAAGAAAAAAATATTACATCATTCTTTAAACAAAACAAAAGAAAAGAAAAACCCTCCAACAAGTCAAAGCATCAAAACACAATCTGTCTGCATTCTAGCAGCAGCTATGCAGCTCATGTCAAAATACTATGTTGTACTGGGGTACACTGGCGTTAGTCACAACACGTAACAGCAAAGGGAGACATTGGCATAGAAGCAAGAGGACACTGTCCCAGGAAATAACGTCAAGAAAAAAAAAAAGAAACACTTTACTGACATTATATATTCTGACAGAAAGTGGCTTGAAACAAAAAGAAGTAGGATTCATGTTACTGCATTAAAAAGCTAATAGAGTTTTATGCTCAGTGAGGACTAGGAAATTATTGATTATACGTAAAACAACTGAACAGAAAGCAAAATTTCAGAGGTATCTCAGTCTTGGATTTCAAACCAGAAGTCAACGTTGGCATACCTATCCTCTTCCTGTAAATCATCCATCACTGGTATAGCCAGTGAGAACTCACATGTTACTCACCGTCATTCCAGCTGAGCTATAGATTTAATGTTTGTATACGTTATATGCAGAACATAAATGTTAGCAGTGACTACTGGGATTTAAGAGGAAACAGTGCACTCTGCAAGAACCTAGTCCTAAATAATCATTTATATTCTATTTGAGTAGAACCTGAAGCAGAAATTTGAATCACATTTGCTCGTTGATTGCGTTACAATTATAAAAAAGAAGACAGATAAAAATAGCAGAAGTATTTTATTTCACAGCTTTTTGGTTTAACCAGAAAACTAAACAAGAATAGCAAAGCCAATTTCCTTATTTTTAATGTCTGTGATCCTTTCAAATTTTTAAAGAAATTGATCATGCCTTCACTTCCTTGAATTAAAGATAATTTTTGTCCTTGATGAAAGCAGTTAGTGTTGCCAATTATTTCTTTTCAGGCATGCCTGAAGCATTTTAATGGGAAAAATTAATCCCAGTGACATTTTTAAGTAGTGGATTAATGCATTTGTAGTATAAAACTATCCTTTATATAGAATAAAGCTGGCAAGTTGTTAATATAGTCAAATATTTAAGACATTTACTTCAATCTAAGGCGTAAAAGCTAACAATTTAAACAAAAAAAAAAAAAGCAGATAAATTTTATTCTCTTAAAATTTGCAAATTATTCCCACACAGAATCATAGAATAGTTAAAGATCCACTAGTTCCACCCCACCTGCCATGGGCAGGGACACCTTCTGCTAGACCTGGCCTAGCCACTGCCAGACTGGCCTTGAACACTTCCAGGGATGAGGCTGCCACACTTTCTCCGTGCAACCTGCTCCACCAATGAATTGTGTGAGGCATTTGTCAAAACAATGAAAATAATATATAGACAGATCTCTTTCTTTATATGCAAAACCTTAAAATACTATTTTAAATCAATGAATTAGAGGTACTAGTTTTCAGGTGATAACTCATTTTTTTCAACTCAAAAAGTAGGATTCAATTAATCTGAAGACAGCAAAATTAAAATTGTTAACTTTTATTATTTTTAACCTTTGGCTGGATGAATTTACTGACAGCAGTGCTCTCCCATCACAGAATTTTGACAAATTGTTCCTCTTTAAGAATATTATTTAGCGTAACTAAAAGTTTGATTGTCAAATCATCCCATACCAATGCCTTTATCTCAGTTTATGTTAGTGGCCTGCAGATTCCAGATTGTCAAATTTAGGACAAAAGCATGTATGTGGCAGGGGGGGCTGGAACTAGATGGCCTTAAGGTCCTTTCCAATCCAAACCATTCTATGATTCTACATTTATGGTAGGTGTAATTTACAAGTGAACTACTCTGGATTATAAAAATGAGTGTTGACTGGCTACTGTTTTGAAACAGTTGCTATTCTTTTTTTGTTACTGCATTTTAACTGTGTTCTTCTATTCACACACTGTCTAAATGCACATCTCTGTGGTTTGCTTACATTTTGCTGTTGTTCCGCTGGTCAGAGCACCATGACATATGTTTCCAGGGCTTCTGGAACCTGCCATATCAGGTTGGATTCTGTGGATTTTTAGCATGAATTTGGGTTCATCCACATTGTAAACTCATTTTGTAGATAAAAGTCAGGTCCCAGCTGTTCTAACCTAAAAGATAAATTCTTTTAGTGCTCACTGACATTTTGAAATGAAAGTTGCTGTCAGTTACTACCTCTGTGTTACCAGATGGTAATTTGGGCCATAAAGGAGATTTTCTTCATAAACTTGGTGAGACAGTAAGAGTTCTCAGGATATAACTTTTTTCCTTCATTTGGAAATAAACTATCGCATTAAGCATTCAGCTTTTCTTTATGTCCTGGTTCAAAGTATCAAAGCAGTAGGTACAGTGGACACAGCCCTTTTTGCATTCACCAGGGAATCCAGGACACAGGTCAAGAAATTTATGTGATTTAAGAACCTTAGCTTTCTATATAGGCTTAAAAGACTTCAAGCATTTTAAAGCAGTTTAGCATTTTTAACAGCTTCAAGGTTCTGAAGATGCACAAGTCCTTTAGGACAGGCTATCCTGCTGCAAAACTAGTTTGCATTAGTTTGAAATAAGAAAGCTACTTACGGAATCTAAGATGTTCTAAGCTCTTAGTTTGAATGTCTAATAATCTTATCTCTGTTACACAGGCTTCAGGTTATGTTTACACTATGAATATAATTGCAAAGCTCTGGAAAAAATGCACTCCCTAAGTGTTAAAAGAGAGAGGGACTGGGCCCAAGGCTCTGAAACAGTACTGCTGCTCCATCTACCTCTAAAGCTCCTTAGGTTTGAAGGATTTGTATGGTGCTTTGGAAGCACTTGTTTCAAGAATGGACTCATGCAAATTCTTTAGTGTCATGTTCACATGTGAGGCCTAGGCTACAGGCTGGCTGAAAGCTATGTAGCTATGGCTGAACTGCAACGTAGTTTGCAGACCTTGACAGTGCTATGTTAACCAAAGTAAGTGGCTTTTAGCCAGCTCAGAATGAGAGCAGAGTTGTCTCATGTCTACCTCCAAAACTGGCTTTATAGACTGGATATCCGTAGTATGGCATATCTTATTTGCCTAAGGAGCCTGAAAGAACCATCTGGTCGTGTTTGATCCTCATAGTTATTGTGATGAGGAACTCATTCAGGCAATTCTTCTGCAGCTGCAAAAAAGTGGTGAGACAGACTGTAATTGGGAAAGAGAAAGAAAGAAAAAGAAAAAAAGATCTCAAATGCTGGTAAATATGTTTCAGGATAATGGCCTCAATAGCACATCTGATGTGTATTTAGAATAACTGAATGCTTAAATGCCTTATCAGTGATAACACAGACAAAGGTTATCGGCACATGCCACAAATCAGTTATGTGCCACCCATCAAACATTGACCTCACTGCAATTGAGTGAAAAATTGTCTCCATCAGCAAATGCTTTTACACAACATCAAAGCCTGTTTCTTTGTTTTCATGAGAAACTTAGACCTGTTCAAGCAGGTGAGAAATCTTTATTTCTTTTAATTTATTAGAGTTTCTCATGCTTTGTAATTAACCTCACAGCCTTGCAGCCTGAATGTGATAGAAATTGTTATTGATGTTTTGATGAGCAACAGTCTTTTTTCACCTTCCAGGATTATTTTTGTAGAAATGTAACTATTGTAATACAAATATGATCCAAATCACCTTCACCATATTGAGACCTTCTACAGATTCTACTTTTTACTATAAGATTACTCAGAGCCAATTTAACTGAAGGCTAACACTCACTGTAATTTTCAATATATGTTGTCATTGCTACTAGAAGGAACTGGTACAAAGGTTAGTTTATGAGATACAACAAGAATGCTCTGAAAAGATGACAACAACTTAGATACCACACAGTGTTAGGGCCAGTGTGTGGCTTTGCAAACACTGAAGAAAATAAACTTTTTTAGTGGAATAGGGGCAAAGCTCTGCCAGCAGGTTCTTGAACACAAATGGAAATGATGGGCCTCCTTGCATATTTATTTCAAAATATCAACAAGTAACACATGTGCAAGATAAGAATATAATTAGAACACAGGGTAACTGCATTGTGCTCAAAAGACAGCCATGGCAAATAATAGATCAGTTAAAGAGGTCACAGGCACTGAAGAGTGTAAATGCAAAGCCATACTTGGCATTATACCCTGCCCAAGTCACATCGTGGAGCTGATTAATTGATTACAGCCAATGCTACAGGATTGACTACAGGACTATGGCAAAAAGTGCGTTAAGTAACATTGCTGAGCAGAAGTACAGCTGTCCAGTTTGTTTCCAGATCACAGCATGTTATGATTTTAACTTCTTTATAAATTTTGTCAAAAGAAGTATTATAGTAAATAAAAGTATGGCAGGATTTTCTAAAGAGAACACAAAAAAATATTAATGTAAGATTGTCAGCAAATTATTATAAGGCATGCACAAATTATAAATATATGCAAAAATGCAGCATCATTGTAGTTCTTCTGATTAACATTTAATTTTCAAAAAAGATACACTCTGAACAATTTTTTGAAATCAATTTTTCAGTATCAAAATGTTCAATACCAACATTTATGCATTATCCATTCAATGCATTAAGATGTGCTTTGAATGAAGAGATTGATTATATTGTATTATTGTAAATTAATATAATATTTTCATAACACTCACTAGAAGAAGGAACCCATCATTTAGATTTACATGCCTTTGTCTTAATTTGTAAGAAAACATACGTACTCAATAAGGTGTACAAGAGTAACACATACTTTTAAGTACAATTTATGAAGCTGACGTACCATCAACCAAAACTATAAAACTATCTTTTGTCACATAAATTGATCCACTAGAAATTGTAGCCCAGGTAGAAGAATTACCAACATGATGTTGTGATTCCTGGCTGACAATGGCACATATAAGTGGCTAAAATAGGTGTCCCACTGAAAAACAACACACCTTCTCTGAGCAACCTGTTCCAGTGTCTCACCACCTTCATAGTAAAGACTTTTTTCCTAATATCTAATGCTTCTTGCAGTCTGCAATACTGTAGCTCCCTTGCATTCACAGCAGATAGGACGGGAAGCAGGTTATATAGAGACAAGGAAAGATCTGAACAGAGCAAATAGGAAGAGTGATTTAAGTATGGGCGAGTACCTGAGTCCACTAACTACTTGTCTGACAAGAAGAATAATAACTGAAGTTTCCACAGTTCAGTAAACTTAAGAGAAACCTCACTGTGTCAATTTTGTCCATTTTTCTAATATCCTCCTATACCCCTACACCGTTTCCCGTATACGAAGCTTCAGAAGTCTTACGTAAAGTGAAGAAATTGTATTTATTTACCCAATGATGCTGTATCTTTCTCTAATGCTCTGCCTGCTACAGAAATATTACCAAATCATCAACTACATACATGAGACTTAGAATAGAAATTACACATTTCTAGTATTCCTTGCTAGTATAGGCCATAGGAAATCAAGAGATAGTGTCTGTTCTGCAGTTACACCACCTCCCTTAAATTCCTAGTTCACAAATAAGAGCCAGTTTTGATAGATTTACAGAAAGATTCACAAGGCACAGCTAAGTACAAAGCAATAGTTATCCAGATTTATATCACAGCCTGCAAATCGTAGAGCTACTAAAATCCTCAGTTCCTGACATCAAAGTTATATGCTTTAGAATAAATTAAACCATCTGACTCATTTTCATAATGGCCCACAGCTTTTCTCTACCACAAGCATATATATCCTTATAAGACAAAATAATTGCACACCTCAAAAGCAAAAGCAGGAAAACATTTATTTATTTTCAAATGTCTTCTACCATTCAAAACAACTGCATTTAATTATTAATAGCAACATACTGTAATCTTAATAAGATACAAAAAAAAATAACAAAATCAACTGACATTGCATTTACAAATGCATATTTCCATGGAAAGGCACAAACTGGATTTATTTGGAGGAATGTATAACATTCATTCATCTAAAATCAGAGCTAGGATGAAATCTATACCCTAAACTACAAAAAAAATCCCCAACATATAAATATCTAAGGGTAAAATATTTCTGATAACTTCTTATCAAGAAGTTTCCTTTCTTAAAGAAAAATATTTCCCAGCCATTTTGTCAATAAGCTATCTCTACAGAGCTGAGTATTAGCACACTTACATTGGTTTGCTTGGGTTTGGATACACTGCAGTGTTATCTATGACTAGCTTGAAAGTCAATATAGTATAAAGCTGGCCCACAGAACACAGAAGACTAATACTTAAAAAGGATTGAATCTGAGCCTGTGAGCACTAGCGACTGGTTACTCTTTCTGATCTATGAAAAGAACAAATATTTAACATTTCTAATAATTAAATAATTCAAATAGAGTATATGACTGTAGAGTTCTCGTATGTTATGTAAAATATAACATGACAACCCGACTTTGAATTCATTCTTAGCACTTTTTCTTCAAACCATTTTTTAACCGATTGGGAAAAGATTTTTGCCCTTTTTAGTATGACGGCATCATGCCATCCAGAGGCCAATTGATCTCATTACAAGGTTTGGTTACTACGGTTTTACAAATGCCAGCCATCTTTTGGTCAACAGCAGGTTTGATCCCTAATTTGCCATTAGGAAATATATTTTTTCCTATAAGACTTGACTTTTGACTGAAATCATATTTATGTCTTCCATGATTCTCAACAGCTTCAAAGTTCTCTGTACAAGACTGATTGATGTGTAAGGCAGCAGACAGGAAGCTTGAGAGGAACTACTAATCCAAGCAGAGCACATCATTAGTAGAAAAAAAGTTAGTCATTAGAGAAAGGTAACAAATTAAAGCATTTCGCTTCCTAAAATTCCCAGTTCCCTCCCTGCTTTCTGTCCTGTGAATCACAGCCACTGAATTTATAAAGTGGGAGCATAGTGTCCTCTCAGTTTTCAGTGGCTATAGCAGAAAATGTATTTATAGCTTTGAAATGCCTTAAGAGCTCGTTCTTAAAGAAAAATCTGTGGACTCACTGAATATTTAAAAGTAAACCCAATACAAAACAAAACTTACACACAAGAACTTTAAATTTGTTCTTCCCAGGTTATTTATCTTTGAATCCAGTATCACCTGTTGAAGTAAAGAGTATAATTCTGGGATGTTATTTCCAAGGTTATGTATTTATTTTTAAGTACATATTTATTTTTAAATGCATATTTATTTTTTAAATAGATATACATTTAAATACATATATATATTATTACTATATATATTTATTATAGTTAGACCAGAATATCTTCATCTCCTATATAGAAAAAGAACCCAAAACTTTCTTTTCCTTAAACGTGAAATTAATTATAATTTTATCTTTTTTATAACAAACCTTTTGAATTTTTCTTCAAAAAACAAAGTCATATTAATGTTGATAAAGCTTATGCTGCTTTAGACTGCAACAAAATCATTGCTTGTGCCTCATGTAATTATTTTTATATAAAAAAGTATAAGCTGCATTACAACAGTATACATTAAAATATTAAATTCATAGAATCATAGAATCAACTATGTTGGAAAAGACCTTTAAGATCATGAGGTCCAGCCTTTCCCCTAAGACTGTCAAGTCCACCAATAAACCATGTCATATCTACATGCTTTTTTGAACATTTCCAGGATGGTGACTCTATCACTTCCCTGGGCAGCATGTTTCAATGCCTGATCATCCCAGGATGGTGATTCCATCACTTCCCTGTGCAACCTGTTTCAATGCCTGATCACCCTCTTGGTGAAGAAGTTTTGCCTAATATCCAATCTAAATGTCCCCTGCTGCAGCTTGAAACCATTACCTCTTGTTCTATCACTTGTTTACTTGAGAAAAAGAGACCAGACACCTCCTCACTCCATCAGGCAGTTGGAGAGAGCGATAAGGTCTCCCCTGAGCCCTCTCTTCTCCAGACTAAACAGCCCCAGTTCCCTCAGCCGCTCATCATAAAAGGAAGGCCTCCAGGCCCTTCACCAGCTTCGTTGCCCTTCTCTATACCAGATCCAGCAGTTCAATGATTCCCCTGTAGTGAGGGGCCCAAAGCTGAACACAGGATTCGAGGCAGGGCACCACCAGTGCTGAGTACAGGTGGATGACCACTTCCCTTGCCCTGCTGGCTGCACTATTGCTGATACAGGCCAGGATGCCATTGGCCTTCTTGGCTGCCTGGGCACAAGGTGCTCATGTTCAGCGGTTGTCAATCAGTATCTCCAGGTCCTTTTCCACCGAGCAGTTTTCCAGCCACTGTTTCTCAAGCCTGAAGCGTTGCATGGGGTTGTTATAACCCAAATGCAGGACCCAGCACTTTGCCTTATTGATCCTCATACCATTGGCCACAGCCCATCAATCAGCCTGTCCAGATCCCTCTGTAGACCCTCCCTACCCTCCAGCAGATCAGCACTCTTGCCAAACCTGATGTCATCTGCAAGTTTACTGAGGGTGTACACAATTCCCTCATCCAGATCATCAATAAAGGTATTAAACAACATTGCCATAATACTGAGCCCTGACCACTGGTGATCGGTTGCCAATGAAATGTGTCACATTCACCAACAGCCTCTGAGCCATTTGTCCAGTTTCCAACCCAGTGAAGAATAAATCTGTGAAGTTTCTTCAGGAGAGCACTGTGGGAGACAGTGTTAAATACTTTACTAAGGTCCAAATAGGCAACATCTCAATCCCTTCCTTCATCAACCAGGCAGGTCACCTTGTCACAGAATAAGATCAGGTTGGTCAAGCAGGACCTGCCCTTCAGGAACCCATGCTGACTGGGCCTGATCCCCCCATTTTCCCTCATGTGCTGTGTGATTCCACTCAGGATGATTGCTCCATGACCTTCCCTGGCACTGAGGTAATTTCAAAATTCTTTGGAATTCAGTGACTGAATTGAAATTATTTCCACTGAAATAATTTTATCATATATGATGAAAGAGACATCATATAAGAACAATATTCTCCTCAAACTAGTATCATATCATATTACATCAAACATTATTTGAACAATAATTGGAGCAAGTACAGAAAATTCTTTGTCCTTTATCTTTTTCATTTTTCGTTTTTAAGATGACCTATTTAGCCGCTTTCAGCACTTGAGATGACAAACTCTAGGATAATGTGAATGGCAGATGGGTTGAAACTAATTGCTAGAGAACGCTACATTTCAGCTTTGGACTTTAGGTGCAAATCCATCCAATGTCACATGGCAAAAAAGAAAAAAACATTTAAGGGAATCAAAATCACTTTGTTGTTTTCAGTGCAGCTGCAGCCATCAATGACTAAACTGCTGTTTTGTTTTCTACTTTGCTGAAGGGAAATAGATTATTTCTGTATTAGGCATCATACTTACACTTGTACACTTGCTTATTCATTCACACTTAAAATTCATCAAACTAGTTTTTACTTCTTCATATCTCTTCTTCATAAATACAGATAAATTCCAGTAAAACAGATAGTCTAACCCAGAAAGTCTTAAAACCCCACAATTTTTGCCTGTTTGCTACTGGGACAGGTGAGATTCTTGGATTCATTTGTAGCAAAAGGAGAAAGAAAGACAAGAACATAATTGGGTGACATCAGAAGCCTATAACTTGTAAGAAAAAACGTTGCAAAGAAATCACTGTGTTTCAGCACAAAGCCACTTCCCAACAGCCTCCTTGACTTTGATCAAACCTTTCTTCACAAAGGTCTAAAGACAGATGACTGATCTTTCCTCTGCAGCATCTGCTGGGGAAACTTCATATGGTGTCTTTGTAGTCTAATATTGTCCAGTTTTTAAAGTCTTGTTTTTTTGACTTGAGTAGCTTTTTGTCAAGGTATAACTCAGATCCCTTATGTTTATTCATGGTAGTCAAATTTATGTTGCTGAAAGGCTTTCTGTGTTAATTCATAATGTTCAACATTCAACAAAGAATTCAGGTTACAGACATCTGGGCAAATATTCTTTCACTTGGTCTTAAACATCTTAGTATCAAATAATTATAGAGTACTTCAACTCTGCTACTTCAGATTTCACCTTCCCTCTGCATCTCTGAAAGCAGCTGTACAAGGTAAGCAAAATGAAGTGGACAAGTAGAAATAAGAATCCAACCTGATCATTAAAAAAATGTACATAACTCTTCTGGCAAAAGGTGAGTGTGATCTTCCTGCCAGGATGTGGATAGTGGGCATCTGTCATCAATTCGAACTGATTAAAGCTCAATATGTAGGAGATTGAAGAAAATATGAAGATCAGGTCAGAATTTAGAAAGGAATTGGTGAAAATAGGTGCCAACTGTTGTATTTTCTCTGTGTTGGTTTTTTGTGGTTTTAGTTTTGGTTGTTTTGGTTTCTTGGGTTGTTTTCTTTTTTCCTCTCTTCATTATCTGTTTGGTTTCATACCCATAACCTGCAAGCTGCTTCAAGTTTGCTTTAGTTTTGTCTTCCAGTGTAAATGTAAAAGAGAATCATCCAATTCTCCCAGGATTTCTGCTGCATGGTTCATTGAAACCTAGGCAAATCTAAATAGGCAGATTTTGCACAACACTGATCCCACACATTTGTCTTAACCGTATTCCATTTTTCTTTTTTTGATGCTTGCCTTTTCATGTTGTACAGCTTACTGCAAGTGTATAACATGAAGCTGTATAAGCTGATTTAAGCCTGCATCATGCAGTGAATAAATGAGGAAAAGGAGAGGAAGAAGAATAATAATAATAAAAAATTTGAAGAATATTTTCCTTGAAATGGATTTTTTAC